>SMMW01000058.1:1002500-1097500 GCA_004794655.1 Marisa cornuarietis
AAACGGTCACATTAAATGATTTGAACATCCGAGCCTAGTTCATACGTTAACTCTATTAAGAAGCTAATTCCGATTATTTCATCATTCTTGTTAAATTAAAGAAAATATGTAGAGCGTGTGATTTGCACTTTACCTTTTTAAAGCTACCTTATACCAAGATAATGAATGCAGAATCCTTCCGATACCCAGATAGCATTTACACATTTTATAAATGTTTTATAAATGCTCTCTCGAAATGTTTGAATAATGTTTGCAAAATATGTTTCTAAAATGTTTATTTTGCACATCGGAAAAATGTTTTCCTAACGTTTACATTCAAACTATTTAAAACTTATTTTCTACCTTTTTAAGCTCTTTTATTATTAACATTTTCCTTTAAAGCAATTAATAGTTGTGTCACAACCTCGGGAAGCGTGACTCTCGCTTTCTCTCTCTCTCTCTTCCAATTGACATGCACGGGCCAGACAAATACAGGTTCTTTAGCACAAAATAAATTTTATCTACAGATAAAAAAATGTCTTCCACTCCTCAATCCAATTCAGCCACTTCTCATTTCCCCTGATTCTCTCAGATCACACATCTTTTGACATCATCTATACGCACTCAGATAAACTAACGTCATTTACTCTCTTTCGTTCTTCCAACCTCACACATCAGCTAGATCTGTGACAAGTTTTTCTGAGCCATGGTCATACTGCTGCATCATGGAAAGACATGCATATGCCACAGGGGATGACAGAGAATATCCAAATATAACATCTGAACTCTAACCCACTTACAATAGCAAGAACAAGCGAGGGTTTTAACTACTACACTACACTACACTACACACATCTAGCTTTCGGGTGCGGCAACATAAAGTGACTTTTAATTTAGAATGGCGCCATCTGTTTAAGGAATCTCTTGATATTCTGACTGTAGTTGTTATCTTCAATGTTTTACCGTATTTCTACGTAGGTTCACTAAGAAAACGTGATAACAATCTTGTTTTTGAAACGAAAATTATCTTCTCTGAGCGTTAGCAAGGGAACCAATCCAACGTTGCATCAATATGAAGTGCATGGTGTGTAACTGTTTTGAGATGACTGATTTTACAACAGTTTTCAAATCTACAAATCTATAGTACCAAAAAAGATAGATTTTATTAGAATACACATTAGAGTTTGAATATTACTTAATAGTAAGCATCTTTATTCTGTTCTATAGCTTCCATCCTCTGTGGTTTCTCTCATTCAACAATCCCTTACTACGTCATACATTCTAGGTCATACATTTTACCTCATACTCACTACATCATAATCCTACGTCATATATCTTAAGAAGTTTTCAGCAAATGCTTACATAACATTTATTTAATATTTTTGATTAAATGTTATGTTTCCTACCATTTTAAAATGTTTGCAAAATGTTTCAGTTTTCAATGTTTATTTTGTAAATGTTTCTAAAATGTTTCATATCAAACTTTTACATTATTACAACTATGTTAGCGTTTTTAAAACGTTTATAAAATGTTTCATTGCTTTCTGGGTAGTGTGTAACAAAATTATGGGGAGAGCTTAGAGTTTTACATTTTCAGTAAGAAAATTCGTGTACCGTAAATTTTTGATCTGACATTCGTATATTTTATCCGTCAAAGCGAACGCCAAAGGTCGCAGACGCTGGTGGACAAGCAATAAAAAAAATAAATCATAGATTTATCAGAAATATATTCCTGGTATGGGAAGGTCCATCCTACATAGAGACTTCTTTCGAACAACAATCAGCAGGAAATATCTACCTGAATCAATGACGCAGCCCGTGAAAAGATCAATTTTAATCCAGATCCACATCAATGGTATCAGAAAATACCATTTGACCTGTTCTCACTAATGATTCAGTCCAGCGCGAGGCAGACCGATAGACACATCTGACAGTTACGAAAGACTTTGTTGTCTACAGCGTCACGTTTGAACTCCTTGTTAACCATGAAGATGGTCACCCTTTCCTTCATCGCCATCAAGATAATCTTCAAGGATTTCATGAAACTAAATCTCTTTTTCTGTCTTCGTGTTTCACGAAGGCAAAGAAAAAGGTTAGGTCATTAGTCTCATGACCAACGAGAAAACCATGGACTAATAGAGGCCAATGGATTTTATGATACAGCCAGAAGGGAAACCAATGACGGCCGATGCAAACATGTAAATGATATTCGAGGAGATAATCTTGGAAGTCCTGCTGGTCTCCCTTAACTTACCTAACTCATAGCAGTTTTCGTGCTCATCAGTTTTCCAAAAGTAACCGGAACCCGAAATGCTGCATCCTATTGTGTGTACTTTTATTTTACTTTGCGTGGATTTTACATCGTAGTTCTGACTCGCTCTTTAGTGAATGACGGGAGAAAAGATCAGCTTCTCCCTGAACTCTAGTACTTTTGTCTTAACCAATAGATTTTTTTAAATTAAGAGCCTTTATTTGTTCACATTTTGCTTGGCGAGTGGCTTTATTCATTTTAGTTCCTTGATTGAATAAAGTGAGCCAACAATCCCTAGTCATTTGAGATTTTTTTTATTAGTATCCTTCAAATGCCATGGCAATGTTAGTTTAAAACTATTTTCAATAACAATTGTTTCATTTAATTATAGAAGGAAAGGCACTGATAGACATTCTTTGCTAATTACCACAAGTAACACGGATCCACCCACAGTTTTTTATTATAGTCAGAAAGAAGGAGAGTTGAGAACAATGGATTAATCGTGTTGGATGTGAAAATCAAGAAATTTTAGACATTGCAGCACCCCAAGACCTTATAAAAATAAAAGAAAAGTGAAAATTCTTGACTGGTTTATAACTGAACACTAAATAATCAGAGAATTCAAAAGAATTCCATAACTAGCCAGTGTAACTATCATACCCCACCACGCCCATTCAAGTATTTGACGAGGATTAGCCAGGAAAGGACATCTCAGCAATAGGTGTAGTCGGTGCAGTCGGACGTCGGCGTTGGTTGATTGTCTCCGCTCTGCAAATGAAGATAAGAAGATAAAGTAAGGAGGTGCTGGTTAAGTTTACTGGCATGATATGTGGATATTATTTATTCGTTTACATTAATCTGAAGAAGACGAAGAATAGTAGGAAAACTAAGAAAACGCTCTGGAAATTTATTACTAGTGCATTGTTAAACTATATTTAGGTTTCTTTCCTTTCTTCCATATTGCTCACCTACCATTTTAGAGTTTGATTGAGATTAAACATCACTACAATTTTCATTCGATAAAATTCTTTAAAGATTATTTCGGCCAAAGCGTCTTAAAAATGTGTAGTCATCGGCTAGAAACTTACGCATAGAAGATGCCGGCTGCAGTGAAGGATGAAGCACCAAGATAGAGAAATGCTGATGGCACGGTGTCCACTGTGTACTGGTACACGTAGTTGCTTGTCACATTTCCAGTGAAGACAGATATCTCCTCGAATAACATCATCAGGGCGAATGTAGAAGCTGGAGATTGTAAACACAACAATCACATGTATCTCTGATACGCTATATAGTTATCTTTATAGTTTTCACCTTCTTTTCGTAAATTCTCTTCTCTTTTTCATTTCTAAATATAAATTTGTTGTTGCATAATTCTTGCGTTCTTGCTATCTACAATATTTCTATATGTCATTCTTTCTGTTGTTAATTCATTAACTTAATCTTTGATCTCTGTTCCTCTCTGAGTAAATTTTTCGCTTTTATTTTTTTCTCTTTTTCTTTCTTTTTTCATTTCTTTCTTTCATTTTCTGCTTACTGTTCTTTTCTAAGTATACACTTTTCAATGTTATTCTTTCCTTACTATTTTTTTCTTTCTTATTTCTCTCTTTCTTTGTTTCGTCAGTTTGTTCATTTCATTCTCTCTGTTCTTTTTGAAGTATAACATTTGGGTTTTTATTCTTTATTTTGTTCTTTTGTCAATACATTCATTCATTCGTTCGTTCGGTCATTCATTCCCTTCTCTCTATTTTTTAAAAGTATATATTCTTCGTTTTTAATTCTTTCTTTCTCTTTTCTTTCTTTTGAGAGGAATTAAATTGACGCGGCTGATGAGTTTGTAGTAGGAATTCAGGTTAAAATGTAGATTTCTAGACGTTTGATGAAAAAATTACGCGTCATGCCATTATAACTGAATGTAATTTTAGTTTACAAACTGGTAGCTTATACTTGTCTTGATCTTTAACATCAGAGATTTCTCACCCAAAGCAGTTCGACCAATCATCCGAGACGTGATTGTTCTTGCCATCGCTCCTGCCAGTTTCCCCGGAATGGAAATGAATGGGGCTGAAGATGGCAACATGAAAACACTCATGTCAATATTAAGAAAGTAGAGAGTATATTAAAATAGTGTGTATCATCAACAAAATAGGAATTACTCAGCAAATAGTTGCCAAAATGAGACAAGAGATTGGTACAGTCTAAGAATTTTATGGTTGACACTTTTCACGTTAATGCAACAAACATCAGTGGAAAGGTTCACTCACTGGCAAAGAAAACCCATTTCATGTGCACTGTGGCCAACAGGAACTGGCCAGCCGCCTCGAAAGCCATTCCAATGGCTGCAATGGTCGACTCGGACAAGCGGAGCCGGTGCCAGAACCACAGCAAAGGCATGGTAAAGAGGCTAATCACCCTGTTCTCTCCAGAGATCCACCCGAGCTCCTCGGAGTTGAGACAAAACGGAGGACTCATCTGGTACGTGCGCACGATGTTAAGCTCACTGACGAGAGCGAAGATGGTCAGCACGTTGGCCAAGTTGATGAAAATAATGGTGAGCCTTTTGTGAGGGTCTTGCAGTGCTCGGTAGATTACCTTTAACGGCAGAATGAAGCTGATGCTTTTCTTCTGCTGGCGAGACTCTTCAACGAAAGCGAAGGCAAAAATGAAGATGGCAAATTTGACGGCCAGAGCGATGGCCATAGAGTAGAAGAAACCAACTCTAGTGATGATGTAGCCTGAGGCGAAACCCATGGCACTGGAACCTACCATGTTGATGATGTCTAGAAGAACGAACTTGAAAGTTCTGCTTCTCTCTCTGGAGAAATCCAAGTCCATGTCCTCCGACGTGGCAGTCTTCTGCGTCCCTTCCTTAACCGGTTCTTTGCTCCTGTTGTCTTCATGCCGGCCGTAGGTGTCGGAGATGAGCGCCAAGGAGGCAAAGCTCATGCTAATGTTGCCTCCAGAGACGCCCCACAAGAATCCGGCAATGAGCGTCCATCCATAGTGTAGCTTGAACCTTAAAACAGTCGGTTAATACAATAATAAAATAATAATTATGGAAAATAGGAACATCACAACAACGAAGTATACATACAGGAAAACTCATGCACCAGTTATTGTGAGTATAGAGGAAAAGTAACGCGTAGTTCTGAAGAAACGTTTCTGTTCTCCTCTCTGTTAACTTACCCGTTATTGAACCAGATAGGTGGATTAATAATGTGTAAAACATAAGGTCCATTTAAATGGTTGACTAATTCTAGTGCACGAAATATGGAAGACAAAGTACAGCTCTCTCTCCCCTACAGCTTTTTACTGTCCCTGGTAATCAGGTGCCACTTCACTAATAGGCGTACAGGAGGGAGGCCTTCACATTAGATGGTGATAGTGTTGATATTTGTTCCACTCATTACGTAGTTGTCAATAGTAATGATTATTGTCCGCCTGCTGGTCTTTCTCTAACCATTTATGACACTCTCCATCCTGACTGCTTCTTCGCTATGTGTGTCTTATATGTTTATCTTTTATAACTTGCATAGTTGATACTTTTTCCGTCCTTCCGCAGAGACCATCCTTCTTCTTGAGCGTAAGCGTGCGCTAAATAAATCACACATTTATTTGCTATTATTTATTGACATTATGAACGAAGAACTCACCAGATGACCGCCATCCACAAGCCACAATCTGCCAAACTCGTTGCGAAAGGGAACAGGAATAGAAAACGGCGACCGATCTGGTCCGACTTCATCCCCAGAACTACACAAGCCACCATCAGCGGTGGCAGTACGACGAGGAGGTCATACATGTTCCACATGGAGGCCTCTTGGCTAATCTTGTTCTCGATGGCCTTTAAGATTTGCGGACAGTACGCAGCAAACATTAATAAACCTCGCTAAACAATACATATTTAAAACTTCCTTTTTCTCACACTCAAAAATCCGTTGGCATGTAAACATTTTGCTGCGACTCTCGTACTCCTTGTCCTTAAGTTTCTGAATAACTAACCACCACAACAAGAGTTAAACTGAATTTGAGCTTTAAAATATATTTTGACCAACATTTGAACCACCCTAAGACCGGCTGCTGATCTCCTTGAGTGGCCAAGACCCTGTCCGTACCTAGTTCCCCCAACCACGGTCAGGTATTTCCCCTGACTTCCCACCCTCGGAGGGACACTGCCCACAGGTGTATCTTTAAGTTGATTCAAAGCTGCAAGTAATATCGCCCATCGTGTGGTGTCGTTCTAATGGATACCATACCTTCACTTCGGGTAGCTCCCCTCCACATTGACCGCTGACATTGTAGTTGTGAAGCTCGTCCTCGTGCAGCCGGTGAAAAAATATGTATCGGTACTGACCACGAACCGCCAACGTCAGTGAATCAATCGTTGAGTTCAGCATCATGGTGATGATGAAGGCGTTTCTTTTCAGAGCCGCTACCATGGCGCCACTGCGCGTCCTTGGTGCCTGTTGATGCATTGTTGTTGTGTTGTTGACACCACTCTCATATCCGTTCCTGTGGTCATTACTTGAGTTTTCTCTTCCATTTTTGGGATGAGAACTGGGGAAATGTTCTTTTTCCATTCCTATTCGATTTTCATTAATAAACACCTTATAAATTTCGTTTGCTTTTATTCCTTAAGGACAGACGTTGACAAGTCTGAAGAAAAGTTGAACTACTTTTTACCTGTTTGTTTTCAAACCACAAGCGTGTCAGTGTCGTGTACCTAATGATTAATGCCACTGCCTACCATAGTAATACGCTTGGTGTCTTAACCAATGTAACGGGAACTAGTGTTTTTGCCCAGCATTTTATACGAGAATGAAGACTGGAAAAATGCCAATTTTTTTTAATAGTCTGCTGAGGAGTCTTAACAATTGCTCTCTAAATTAGATATCTTTTACCCTAGTTCTGTTTGTTATTTCAACATCAAGATAGCCGCGATGTCACCTGTGAAACATTTTTCTTACAGAATATTTAGTCATCAAACCTTCTAGTGGCAAGACATTTTGAAGGTCCATTAAAAAAAAATACGTTCGATTTTTTACTTGCTTGATTCTGAATACGTTTTCTTAATGATTTAAACAGTAAAAATCTATTTGATCAAAGAATATAACACTTAGGTTTGTACTAACAGTAAAGTGTTTTTCTTTCTCAGTAACATCTCAAAAGAAAGAAACTAAACCGTTCTAAAATACTTACCAGCTCGTGTTTCTGTGCGAGTGTCTGTGTTGTGTTGTTGTCTATGTTTATATATATATATATAAGAGAGAAAGAGAAGCTGTGTGAGTGAGTGAGAGAGAGCAAAGATGTTAAAGAGAAAAGGACTAGCGCGGGAACAGATTACTTGTGACGCGCATGCGCTGGTCTAAGTCATTGCCCCGTTTTTTCCGGTTTCACTTTACACAGTGTGTCGCAGAGCTACTGTCGTAATTATTTTGAGATGCCAGGCACTAGATTTGCGATTCCAGGCTGCCCTTCATGCAAACGTCGACACAAAGGCTTCTAATTTTTTCGCATACTAAGACTAGACAATCAAGACTGGGAAAAAGCTCTTGTGAGAGCTGTGAACCGTGATTCTAGTTTTAACATTGAAAGGGCGACTATTTGCTTCAGACATTTCAAACCGTGATGTTACATTGAAGATAAGTCAACTGGCCAAAAAAAATAAAACTTTTTTAATATTTTCGAATAACTCGACTTTCCAGTGTTTATAAGTATTGCTGCGCTAGATAAAAAGATTCATAGAACTATTTATCCGACACTGGTGTCTTGAAACTGTTCCTATTAGAGAGAGAGAGAGAAAGAGAGCGCACGTGTACTTGTATGCGTGTTTGTGTGTGAAGATATAAGGGATCTATTATAATATGAAATACGTTAAATAATTTGATAACACAATGCACGATGTGAATGTGTTCAAAACAACATGTTAAAAATTAATAAATAAGGATTTAAATGTGTTTCAGAATAAATGGAGTTTAAGATACGTTCCTTAGAGCCTTAGTCTGAATTATTCATGAATTAAATTCATTAAGAAACGATAAACTCACTAAAACCACTTTCTGTAACCACTCAGAAAGATAATGAGGTAGAGAGCGAGAGCTTGCTGACAAAACCATCTTCTTGACTTTGAAATAAATACATATACTACGATACAAAGCTTTTTCTGAGGAAAGATATTTTACATTTTGATTGATATATATATATATATATTAAAGCATACTTTCTAAAAAGATTTCTTCAGTATCCAAAGATTCTATTATGCTCGCGGGTACAAAACAAAGGGACCGGAAGCTGCCTGTCAATAAGTTCAGCTTGTATACAGCGGACGCGTGGTGAGTCAGTGCTGTCCCTGTACCCACGTGTAGTGATGGCTGTCCTTTCCTACAGTGTGTGTGTGTGTGTGAGAGAGAGAGAGAGTGTGTGTATGTGTAATAGAGTGTATGTATGAGTGTGTGTGTGTGTGTTTGCGTGTGTGTGCGTGTGTGCGTGTGTGTGTGTGTGTGTGTGTGTGTGAACTCGAACTCGAACATTTTATTGACTTGGGGCCATTTCAGCCATTGTCACTCAAAGTGAGCATATAGGGTTCATCCTCTCTTACATACAGTCACCTATCCATTCATACCCATCCCTTCGTACACTTTAAAGACATGCACTGTACAGTAGTTCTATCACACACCCACTCATCCTAGCACCTCTTCATTTATACCCTCTCATCCCTACCCTACATAGACACATCGTATGTACACATACATTATGGCAACTTTCAGATGTCAATATTATGAATCAAAAAGGGTATTTTTCGAGCAGAGAGCATCCATATACAGAGGGTATCAATCAGACTTCACATAATATCAACTTCGCTTATCTCCCTTCTTCTCCTTAAACATTTATGAATATACCATGCCAATTGTATTCTTCCTGCGTTCTCGGATGATAGTATCTGCACAAGATATTGTTTTTGATTGTGTTGTGAGACTTGCTGGAGATATTTCGGTCGAAGGTCTACATATCTGGGACATTGAAAAAGGACATGGGTTTCATCCTCTATATAATTTGTACAGAAAGGGCATTTGTTTGTGTTTTCTGTCCTTTGTTGTATAAAACGATTTTTATGGGTATTTATCTCGCTCACACCTAGCCGAAAGCGTACTAAAACATCCCTGAAAATTTTAATGTTTACATAGTCAAAGTATAGCTCTGGTACGAGAGTGGATTTGTGCGATCTGTATAACTGGTACCGTTCACTATTCCTTATGTTTGCCACCCACGTTTGCTGGGTGACATCTATCACTCTACGTTTGAAAGTAGCGAGAAACACTTTATCGTCTCCTACTCCTTGGTTTACCCATACCAGATTAAAACCCATAGATCCTAGGGCTACTCTCACTTTTGTTACCCAGTTTGTTTTGCCTTTTGCATCTATATTAAATAGTTATTGGTATGCTTGTTTGGGTATGCGGTTTATGGGCATTTTTGTCACTCGGAGCCAGAATTTAATTGTTCTCAGATAGCAACTGACGATGAGCGGATACCTTCCAAGTTCGCCATATATCATCTCTGATGGAGTAAGTATGGGGACATTCAAAAACTTCTTACATGCGTAAAGGTGTACCTTTTCCACAGGACTATTGTCATGGAGAAGTCCCCATACTTCAGATGCATATAGAAGGGTTGGTTGTACTACTGCGTCGAAGAGTTTAAAAAAAGTCTGTCTACTCATGTTGTCAATGTTTTTTAAGGCTCTAACTATGTCAAACGTAGCATTTTTCCCTTTTACCGCTAACTGCTTAGCCCCTTGGAACGAGCTCATGGTTGTTGTAAAAGTAAAGCCTAGGTACACGTAGCTGTTAACTACTTCTAGGGCTGTTTCTCCTATGGACCACTTTTCCCGTCTTCCCAAGAAACCCCCCTTCCTAAAGACCATTACCTTAGTTTTGCTACTGTTAATTTCTAGTCCTAGCTTCTGGCATGACTTAGCGAGGCAGTTTAGCTGGTTTTGAAGACCAGCTGGTGTGCTTGATAAGAGTACCAAGTCGTCTGCAAACATCAGAATGAACAGTTCAACTAGACCGGGGCAAAGCTGAATACCGTGTTTACCTTCGGTAGACAACGCATCGGCTATTTCATTCATAATAATAGAAAAAAGGGTTGGGCTAGCTACACACCCCTGTCGAAGGCCGCGGGGACAGTGAAAGGACTCAGTAAGTTCCGTTTTTGTCCGTATGCGTGCCTTCAGGGAGTCATACATCGCCATTACTGCTCTGGTGAAAAGTCCGGATACTCCGCATTTAATTAATGCTCTCAATAGGGTTTCGTGTTGGACTGAGTCGTAGGCCATCTTTAAATCCACAAAGCATGTGTAAAGTTTAGCTGGTTTACTAAGGTATTTCTGGACAATAGCATATAACGAGAATATGTGGTCAGTTGTAGAGTACCCCTTTCTAAATCCTGCTTGTGATTCTGGGATAATCTTGTTTTCTTCCAGCCATTCATACAGCCTAGTGTTTAGGATTGAAGTATAACATTTACCAATCACACTCAGTAGCGAGATTCCTCTATAGTTACTGGGGGACTCTCGGTCTCCTTTTTTGAAGACTGGTACAATGATAGCTTCTTTCCATAGGTCGGGACATTTCCCGTTTACAAACATATTATTGAAGTATTTAGTCAGAAAGCCCAATACGTGTTCTTCGGCAACTTTTAACATTTCTGCCAAAATGTTATCTACACCACATGCCTTCCCAGAGTTCAGGCCCCTGATTGCTGAGCGCACCTCGTCTTCGCTTATAGTTTCATCTAATGCGTCAACTCCGGATAATTGGTCAGCATCAGAGAGGTTTAATCTGGGAGAGCTCACAGTATTCGATTTAAAAACTTCAGTAAAGTGGTTCATCCATTCATTTGCAGAAATTTGTTCGCTAGCTGATTTCCTGACTTTTTTGTTAAGACATGAGTTAATTTCTGCCCAGAAGAGCTTAGGATTATTTATTTGTTGTGACAATCGCTCTGCTTTCGTCTTTTTGAAATTTTTCTTTTTCTCCCTGATTATTCTCTGATACTGACGTCTTGCTCCCACGTACTGTGTTCGGTACTGGTCCGATATATTTCGCCTCAACTTGCGTAGGTAACACTTGGCGAGTTTCTTGGCTTCTACACACTCATGGTCAAACCATTCTGCATCTTTTTTACGATCTCCTACAAAGATTCTTTTCTTCATGCATGTCGCAGCCGACTGAAGGCAGTTCACAAAAATCCCCATGGCATTGTTCGGGTCCTGTTCTATTTCACAACTTGCACGTGTTAGCTTCTCTTGGGCTTTCCCTGTACTCAGTGCAGCTAAAAATAGATCTGTCTTTTCCTTGTCCCACACTACTTTCTCTATGTACCTCCCCTCTGCACGTGCATCAGTTCGGTCTTACCGCGTCACGCTTACCGTCAACACGACTGGCAGGTGGTCTGACTCTACTCTATTGTCAACTTTCAGAGACAAAAATATGCCTTCCTCGCACAGATCGTTTGATGCACAAAAGTAATCTAGCAAACTGGACCCAGCCTGTGAGATAAAGGTCATGCTACTATCTGCATCGAAAAAGCTACAGCCATTAAGAATAGAGCATTCATACAACTGGCACAGGTCAAGTAATTTCCTGCCAAAGGTGTTGATTACTGGGTCATCTGAAGTCCTCTCAAAAAATTATTTCTTCCTCGTCTTTCGAGATTATATATCTTGGAGATATACAATTATTGGACATACCAGTTCGTGCGTTCATGTCTCCACACAAAAGGATATAGAAATCTTCTTCCATTTCCCTTAAGTCTGAGAGGCACATTTCTAAAGCATCAATACCATCTATCTCGTTTGTGGCCTTATAATATGGTGAATCGTACGGTGGTATATAAGTACAAATACAAATTATATCTTTGTCTAAGTTCAGTAGTTTTCTTTTCATATTAAGTACCACTATTTGGTCGTAGGCAATACTTATATGTTCTATGGAATCGTTTAAGTGTTTCCTCACCATGACCACAACCCCACCAGACGGTCTGCCATGATAACTAAGTTTTTTCGCAGGGGCAAAGTACCACTGGAATTCAGCGAGAGGGTCTAACTGCATAATGTTTTCGATATATGATTCTGTTATGCATACAACATCAAATGATTTCAAATATTCTACCATATCCTTATCACTAAGTTTAGGTAAAAGCCCTCCTACATTCCAGTTCAATATTCTAAGACTACCTTGCATTGTAGAGTCTGTATTGTTCCATACTGGGTCCTGCTTGGCAGCTGAGTCACAGTTCACAGTTGATGTGTTCATGCAATGTGTGTCAGCGACATGGCTGAGGCCGATTTCCTATTTGAAAGGAAATTTGCTGTTATTAGTTCGTCCGTTTGTTGATAGTCGTCGAACATTTGTCATACTGTCTGGCGTCACAGCTTGGTTTTTCTTGGGTAGTGGTGCTGTTTGGAGTTGTAGTTGTCGAAGTCGGGTTGCAGGTCGGTTGGGTTCCCCAGCGTTGTTCGGCGGTCGGTCGTTGCAGTTCGAGTTATCGTTCTTGTTCTTGGTTTTGTTTCCTGCACCATGCCTTGTTCTATTTATAGCTGGGCCCCTTCCGCCTGTTGGTATATGGCCGCTGGTCACCTCCGAAATGTTCTCTCCAGCTTCCCTATTTATTGGAAGATTATAGTTGCTGGAAGGGGTGTTATGGAGTGGCCAAGGGGAACTCCTGTCTGTGATTATCGGGTAGTTTGAAGTGTTTCCTGACAGTGTTGCGTTGACGGGGCTCTGCGTGGTTACTATTCTGGTGGGTGGTTCCCTTATGATGTTACTGTTGCGCCCACCCTCGACTGGGGGATAAGGGTCAGCTTCCTCTCTAAAGAGAGGGGCATTTTCATGTGTTGTATTTGTTGTGGTCATGATGGTGGCGTTGCCCACACTACAGCAGACTGGGGTGGTGGGGCTAGAAGCAGGTGGTAGACTGACTGACAGTAAGGGCTGAGAAGTACAGGGATAGGGGGGAAGGGGGGAATGATTATTGTCACAATCATCTTCCTTTCCCCGACTATCACCGATCTGCCACTTGATGGGGTCAATGCGGTCGTTGTGGTGGAGCTGCTGTGGGTGGTTTTCCTTGATATGATCATCACGGCCAGAGTGGCTGTTGACTCGCGGAATATCGCTGATGTAGAGCTTACCGTTCCGGAAGTAGCCTGTCTTGCCTTCTTGCTTAAGGTGGCGAAGTTGTGACATCTGTTGCTTGGTTAGATCGGCTGCCAGTCGGAATCCATCCTTGCGCATTGTTGCTCTAGTCTCGTGGTCTCGTAGTAATCCCATCTTATCAGGCCATCTGTATAATTTTATAATCATTGGTCTTGGTTTAGAGGCCTCGAACTTTCCAATGCGGTGAGCTCTTTCGATATCAGAATCACTCCATGTTTTGTACCCAGCATATTTGTTCAGAAAATGTAGCACTTGCATTTCACAACTGTGCTGGTTTCCGTTTCCTTCCGGTAATCCGAATATCTTGAGGTTGTTGCGTCTCGATTGCATCTCTAAACTCTCAAGTTCGTTCGTTAACCGTGACAGGTCTAGCTGAATGTCTTGCTGTTCTTTTTGCAGGTGTAGAATGTCCGTGCTGTTTTTATTCACTTTTGCACAAATATTCATGACAGCAGTATCCAGATGTGTAAGCCGCTCGCACAACGATTCATGGTTATATGTAATAATAGCATGGAGTTTGGTACCTTGTTCAAGGACTATGTGCCTGAGGTTGTCAATAAGATCGTGTAGAGCAGTCATTGTTGTAGCATTTTCCACTTCCTCCTGAACATTTGCCGTGGCAAGCAGCTCAGGGACAAGTGTGTCCGTTAACGAGACGCCAGGTACAGTGCAGTCACTTGTCATCTGATCAGCTGCATTTGGAGCATGAATTATTTCCTCCTCGAAGGGTCCGGGGTTCAGTTCAACATTTCCAGAACACATTAGCAGACTAGATATGATGATAGCAAGCAACACACACTGTGCTCTCTTAGTGCTCACCTTGCCATGTTTGGTTGCGGCGGCCGTCGCCCTTCGCTGCATGAAGTAGGCGTATCGCCACAAAAAGTGACCACAAACTGCGCGAAAAGTTGAAAGTTCCGCAGGCATGACCAGTAAATATGTACTACACACAGTGGAATTCACAATTTTAGTCTGAGGTGATATAATGTAGTAGAAATAATGTCGTGTGTGTGTGTGTGTGAGAGAGAGAGAGATAGAGAGAAATTGTGTGTGTGCGTGTGTGTGAAATTTTACCTTGTCAACCACATAGGAAACAATATTGGTTAGCCTTTATACCAAAGAGAAAATATTCAGTTTTCAAACATTTTTACCTTATTAAGACATTTTAACTAAACTATCGACCAGGTAGAACAAATACAATTTACAAATAATTAGAGAAATCTGATAACTTCTTCTTTGACCATCAGTGAACACATTTTACATTGGATTAAAAAGTTACTTATAGCCTTACAATCCTTTATGGAACGCAGAACAAGTGCAATTTGTTCAAAGCAAGAGATAAAGTAAAATAAAACAACAATAATAAAACATAAAAATTCAACACTTCATCAATAATCTAATTTTTTTAAATAAAATAAAGCAGCCCACTTAATTTCGTGGTATATGTCAAAAGTAATAACAAATAAAGTTCTATAAAATGATATAATACAAATGTAATAATACTATTTAAGAATTAAATAATATATAAATGTTTATATATATATATATTTAAAAAATAAAATCACTTCAAGTTTTGTGGCAGATTTTTTGAATAAGAGCCTGTATTTGTTCACATTTTGTTTGGCCACTGGCTTAATTTATTTTATTTCCGTCGTTGAATAAAGTGAGCCAACAATGTCTAGTCATTTGAGATTTTTTATTCGTACACTTCAAATACCATCGCAATGTTAGTTTGAAACTATTTTCAATAACAATTGTTTCATTTAATTATAGAAGGAAAGGCACTGATAGACATTCTTTGCTAATTACCACAAGTAACACGGATCCACCCACAGTTTTGTATTATAGTCAGAAAGAAGGAGAGTTGAGAACAATCGTGCAGGATGTGAAAATCAAGAAATTTTAGACATTGCAGCACCCCAAAACCTTATAAAAATAAACGAAAAGTGAAATTTCTTGACTGGTTTATAACTGAACACTAAATAATCAGAGAAGTCAAAAGAATTCCATTCCTAGCCCGTGTAACTATCATACCCCCCCCACGACGCTCATTCAAGTATTTGACGAGGATTAGTCAGGAAAGGACATCTCAACAATAGGTGTAGTCGGTGCAGTCGGACGTCGGCGTTGGCTGATTGTCTCTGCCCTGCAAACGAAGATAAGAAGATAAAGTAAGGATGTGCTAGTTAAGTTTACTGGCATGATATGCGGATATTGCTTGTTTGTTTACATTAATCTGAAGAAGACGAGGAATAGTAGGAAAACTAAGATCACGCTCCAGACATTTAATACTAGTCCATTTATGAACTATATTTTGGTTTCTTTCCTTTCCTCCATATTGTTCTCCGACCATTTCAGAGAGTCACGGTCAGGCTATAGAGGAGGGATGGAGGTGGTGTCACCCCTGTATATATCACCCCCCCTCCTTACATAGAAAACGTAGGACATACGTTTGTTGAGCCCCACGTGCGTGCCGTGCGAAGCTTACCCCGTGTCACGTTTAGCCGGGATGGGGATTTAAGGCAATCCGCGATCAACCATCGGGTTGAAGGGCTGTGGGTTTTTGCTTGGACACCGAGTGAGCATCGAGAGGCTGGCCGGAAGCGGTGTGAGATCATCGGGAAGCAGAACCGTCGACTCGTCTGTAACCTGTGACACCTGTGCCGCACCACTGGGCAGCTGACGAGTTTGAGAAGAAAGTGACGTGAGACCAGGTGAGCAGGTGCGAGGCAAGTGGTTTCAGCGACTACGGAGACGTACCGTGGGGGCTACCAGACCGCAATCTCGGGGGTAGTCGTCACGCGGACCAACTTGAGAAGTCAGCGCCGTGCTGTAACCGTAGATGCATCGCCGCAGTCGTGAGTCCAGGACCGTATCTGTGGAGTGCCACCCTGGGGCAATGGAGTCAACCGCTAAGCGGAGTGTCGTCGGCCGACCACCAACACCCTGAACTAGCTTGAAAACAGTATTCCGGTACAAAGTAAGAACTTTCTTTGTGAGGTAGAGGTCGTGGGGACGGTCTAGTCCCTGCCTCACGTAAACAATAACCGTCCTTACGGACAGATACATTGTTAACAGAAACTTTATTCTGTGTATCATTTGCGTATTCTTCAGTGAAGTGTTGGAGCCTAATCCAGGAACGAACTTTGAAATGTCAAGTTAGATCGTGAACTGTGAACCAGTCTACCGTGACATTCTTGAGTTGAGTGTGGTTATTAGATTATAGTTGAATGTGCTGTTAACTATTTAGGTTTTTTTAGATATATTGTCACTGTGGGCGGAGAAGCCCCACAACAAAACAATCTCGTAATATTTGTTGAACGAATGCTTAAGTCCAACTGTGTGGTGTGACACAGAGATTAATTGGAATTAAATACCACTGTGACAACTTTCATTCGATACAGTTATTTAGGACTGTTTCGGCCTAAAGTATCTTAAGAAATGTGTAGTCATCGGCTAGAAACTTACGCATAGAAGATGCCGGCTGCAGTGAAGGATGAAGCAACAAGATAGAGAAATGCAGATGGCACGGTGGCCACTGTGTACTGGTACACGTAGTTGCTCGTCACAGTTCCAATGAAGGCAGATATCTCCATGAGTAACATCATCAGGGCGAATGTAGAAGCTGGAGATTTTAAACACAACAATCACATGTATCTTTGATACGCTATATAGTTATCTTTATAGTTTTCAACCTTTTCTTTTTTTTTTGTAAATTCTCTTCTCTCTTTTCATTTTTAAATATAATTTAGTTGTTCTTAATTCTTGCATTCTTGCTATTTACAATATTTCGATATGTCCTTTTTTCTGTTGTTAATTCATTAATTCAGTCTTTGATCTCTGTTCCTTTCTGAGTAAATTTTTCGTTTTTATTATTTTCTCTTTCTTTCTTTTATCCTTTTTTTCTCATTTTCCGCTCACTGTTCTTTCCTAAGTATACACTTTTCAATGTTATTCTTTCCTTCTTATTTCTTTCTTTCTTATTTCTCTCCTTTATTTCGTCAGTTTATTCATTTCATTCTCTCAGTTCTTTTTTTAAGTATAAAATTTGGGGTTTTATTCTTTATTTTGTTCTTTCGTCAATTCATTCATTCATTCATTCGTTCGGTCATTCCTTCTCTTCTCTCTGTTTTTTTTAAAGTATATATTATTTGTTTTTAATTTTTTCTTTCTCTTTTCTTTCTTTTGCTTTACATCATTGTTGTTTAGAGAGGAATTAAATTGATGCTGGTATTAAGTTTGTAGTAGGAATTCAGGTTGAAATGTAGATTTCTCAACGTTTGATGAAACAATTACGCAGCATGCCATTATAATGTAAATTATAACTGAATGTAATTTTAGTTTACAAATAGGTAACTTGTCTTGATCTTTAACATCAGAGATTTCTCACCCAAAGCAGTTCGACCAATCATCCGAGACGTAATTGTTTTTGCCATCGCTCCTGCTAGTTTCCCCGGAATGGAGATGAAAGGGGCTGAAGATGGCAACATGAAAACACTCATGTCAATATTAAGAAAGTAGAGAGTATATTAAAAAATAGTGTGTATGTCATCAACAAAGTAGGAAATACTCAGCAAATAGTTGCCAAAATGAGACAAGAGATTGGTACAGTCTAAGAATTTTATGGTTGACACATTTCACTATTAATGCAACAAATATCAGTGGAAAGGCTCACTCACTGGCAAAGAAGACCCATTTCATGTGCACTGTGGCCATCAGGAACTGGCCAGCCGCCTCGAAAGCCATTCCAATGGCTGCAATGGTCGACTCGGACAAGCGGAGCCGGTGCCAGAACCAGAGCACAGGCATGGTAAAGAGGCTAATCACTCTGTTCTCTCCAGAGATCCACCCGAGCTCCTCGGCGTTGAGACAAAACGGAGGACTCATCTGGTACGTGCGCATGATGTTCATCTCACTGACGAGAGCGAAGATGGTCAGCACGTTGGCCAAGTTGATGAAAATAATGGTGAGCCTTTTGAGTGGGTCTTGCAGTGCTCGGTAGATTACTTTTAACGGCAGAATGAAGCTGATGCTTTTCTTCTGCTGGCGAGACTCTTCAACGAAAGCGAAGGCAAAAATGAAGATGGCAAATTTGACGGCCAGAACGATGGCCATAGAGTAGAAGAAACCAACGCTAGTAATGATGTGGCCGGAGGCGAAACCCATGGCACTGGCACCTACCATGTTGATGATGTCTAGAAGAACGAACTTGAAAGTTCTGCTTCTCTCTCTGGAGAAATCCAAGTCCATGTCCTCCGACGTGGCAGTCTTCTGCGCCCCGTCCTTAACCGGTTCTTTGCTCCTGTTGTCTTCATGCCGGCCGTAGGTGTCGGAGATGAGCGCCAGAGAAGCAAAGCTCATGCTAATGCTGCCTCCAGAGACGCCCCACAAGAATCCGCCGAAGAGCGTCCATCCATAGTGTAGCTTGTACCTTAAAACAGTCGGTTAATACAATCATAAAATAATAATTATGGAAAATAGGAACATCACAACAACGAAGTATACATACAGGAAAACTCATGCACCAGTTATTGTGAGTATAGAGGAAAAGTAACACGTAGTTCTGAAGAAACGTTTCTGTTCTCCTCTCTGTTAACTTACCCGTTATTGAACCAGATAGGTGGATTAATAATGTGTAAAAAATAAGGTCCATTTAAATGGTTGACTAATTCTAGTGCACGAAATATGGAAGACAAAGTACAGCTCTCTATCCCCTACTACCTCCCTGGTAATCAGGTGCCACTTCACTACTAGGCGTACAGGAGGGAGGATTTCACATTAGATGGTTTCAGATCCGGAGTCCTGATGACTCACTTGGATCTTAAATGAAATGCAGTCTTTTGCACACGTCGCTAGCAGTTATGCAAAAGAAAATGTTGATATTTGTTTCACGAGCATTAGTCCTTACACCAGTCAACATAGTTGTCAATAGTAATGATTATTGTCAGCCTGTTGGTCTTTCTCTAACCATTTAAGACACTCTTCATCCTTACTGTTTCTTCTTTGATTGCTATCTGTGTCTTATATGTTTATCTTTTATTACCTGTTCGCATAGTTGTTACTTTTTCCGTCCTTTGTCCTATAGTAAAGCACAGAAACCATCCTTCTTCTTGAGCGTAAGCGTGCGCTAAATAAATCACACATTCATTGCTATTATTTATTGACACTATGAACTAAGAACTCACCAGATGACAGCCATCCACAAGCCACACTCTGCCAAACTCGTTGCGAAAGGGAACAGGAATAGAAAACGGCGACCGATCTGGTCCGACTTCATCCCCAGAACTACAGAAGCCACCATCAGTGGTGGCAGTACGACGAGGAGGTCATACATGTTCCACATGGAGGCCTCTTGGCTAATCTTGTTCTCGATGGCCTTTGAGATTTGCAGACAGTAGGCAGCAAACATTAATAAACCTCGCTGAACTATACCATTTTAAAACTTCCTTTTTCTCACACTCAAAAATCCGTTGGCATGTAAACATTTTGCTGCGACTCTCATACTCCTTATCCTTCAGTTTCTGAATAACTAACCACCAAAACAAGAGTTAAACTATATTTGAGCTTGAACATAAATCTTGACCAACATTTTAATCACCCTATGACCGGCTGCTGCTCTCCTTGAGTGACCAAGGCCCTGTCCATCGCTAGTCCCCCCAAGCACGGTCTGGTATTTCCCCTGACTTCCCACCCAGGGAGGGACGCTGCCCACAAATGTATCTTTTAAGTTGGTTTAAAGCTGTAAGTTATATCGCCCATCGTGTGGTGTCGTTCTAATGGATACCATACCTTCACTTCGGGTAGATCCCCTCCACATTGACCACTGGCATTGTAGCTGTGAAGCTCGTCCTCGTGCAGCCGGTGAAAAAATATGTATCGGTACTGACCACGAACCGCCATGGTCAGTGAATCAATCGTTGTGTTCAGCATCATGGTGATGATGAAGGCGTTTCTTTTCAGAGCCGCTACCATGGCTCCACAGTGCGTCCTTGGTGCCTGTTGATGCATTGCTGTTGTGTTGTTGACACCACTCTCATATCCGTTCCTGTGGTCATTACTTGAATTTTCTCTTCCATTTTGGTGATGAGAATTGGGGAAACGTTCGTTTTCCATCCCTATTCGATTTTCATTAATAAACACCTTATAAATTTCGTTTGCTTTTATTCCTTAAGGGCAGACGTTGACAAGTATGAAGAAAAGTTGAACTACTTTTTACTGTTTGTTTTCAGACCACAAGCTGAAAGTGCTGTGCTGTGTCAGTGTCGTGTACCCAATGATTAATGCCACTGCCTACCATAGTAATACGCTTGGTGTCTTACCCAATGTAACGAGAACTAGTGTTTTTGCCCAGCATTTTATACGAGAATGAAGACTGGAAAAATGCCAATTTTTTTTGAAGAGCCTGTTGAGAGGTCTTAACAATTGCTCTCTAAATTAGATATCTTTTACCCTAGTTCTGTATATTATTTTAACATCAAGATAGCCGCGATGTCACCTGTGAAACATTTTTCTTACAGAATATTTACTCATCGAACCTTCTAGTGGCAAGACATTTTGAAGGTCCATTTAAAAAAAGTTCGATTTTCTATTTGCTTGATTCTCAGGACTTTTTCTTCCTGAATTAAAGACGAAAAATCTATTTGATCAAAGAATATAACACTTAGGTTTGTACTAACAGTAAAGTGTTTTTTCTTTCTTAGTAATCTCTTAAAAGAAAGAAACTAAACCTTCTAAAATTTTTACCAGCTCGTGTTTCTGTGCGAGTGTCTGTGTTTTGTTGTTGTCTATATATATATGTGTGTGTGTGTGTGTGTGTGTGTGTGTGTGTTTGTGAGAGAGATTGTGTGTGTGAGTGAGAGAGAGAGCAGAGACACTAAAGAGAAAAGGACTAGCATCTCAAGCGCGGGAACAGATTACTTGGGACTAAGTCATTGCCTCCGGTTTCACTTGACACAGTGTGTCACAGAGCTACTGTCGTAATTATTCTGAGATGCCATGCACTAGATGTGCGGTTCCAGGCTGCCCTTCATGCAAAAGTCGACACGAATGTTAATCATTTTTCTGCATACGAAGACTAGACAATCAAGACTGGGAAAAATACAATACAATACCACTTTGTTATTTACAGAGCTGTGAACCGTGATTCCAGCTTTAACATTGAAAGAGCGACTATTTGCTTCAGACATTTCAAACCGTAATGTTACATTGAAGATAAGTCACCCGGCAAGAGAAATATAACTTTTTTGTATTTTCGAATAACTCGACTTTCCAGTAGTTATAAGTATTGCTGCGCTAGATAAAAAGATTCCTAGACGTAAAAATAATCGAACTATTTATCTGACACGGGTGTCTTGAAATTGTTCGTATTAGAGAGAGAGAGAGAGAGCGCGCGCGTGCATGTTTGTGTGTGTGTGTGTGTGTGTGTGTGTGTGTGTGTGTGTGTGTGTGTGTGTGTGAAGATATAAGGGATCTATTATAATATAAAATCTGTTATAATATGTTAAATAATTTGATAAGATACGACGTGCGATGTGAATGTGTTCAAAACAACATGTTAAAAGAAATTAATAAATTAGGATTTAAATGTGTTACAAAATAGATGGAGTTTAAGGTACGTTCCTTAGATCATTAGTCTGAATTAATCCTGAATTAAATTCATTAAGAAACGAGAAACTCACGACAAATCGCTTTCTGTAACCACTCAGAAAGACAATGATGGAGAGAGCGAGAACTTGCTGACATAACCATCTTCTTGACTTTTAAATAAATACATAAACTACGATGCAACGCTCTGTTTGAACAAATAATTACATGATGATTCATATATTTATATATATATATATCAAAGCATACTTTCTAAAAAGATTTCTTCAGTATCCAAGCATTCTAATATGCTCGCGGGTTCAAAACAAAGAGAGCGTGTATGAGTGTGTGAGAGATAGTGTGTGTGTAATAGAGTGTGTGTATGAGTGGGTGTGTGTGATTTGATTTGATCTGATTTATTGTGTGTGTGTGTGTGTGTGTGAGAGAGAGAGATAGTGTGTGTGTAATAGAGTGTGTGTATGAGTGTGTGTTGGAGAGAGAGTGTGTGTGTGAATTTATGTGTGATAGAGTGTCTGTGTATGTGTGAGATAGAGATAGTGTTAGTGAAAAAGTGTGTGTGTAAAAGAGTGTGTGTGTGTGTGTGTGAGATAGAGTGTGTATAAGTGTGTGTGTGTGTGTGAAAATGTGTGTGATAGAGAGCATGTGTGTGTGTTTGTGTGTGTGTGTGTGTGTGTGTGTGTGTGTGTGAGAGAGAGATAAACAGAGAGATTGTGTGTGTGTGTGTGTGTGTGTGTGTGTGTGTGTGAAAGTTTGCCTTGTCAACCACATAGGAAATAACATAGGAAAGAAAATTTGAACTTTATTAAGACTTTTTAACTAAACTATCGACCAGGTAGAACAAATACAGTTTACTAAATATTTAAAAAATCGGATAACAAATACAGTTTACTAAATATTTAGAAAAATCTGATAACTTCTTCTTTTACCATCACTGTACACGTATTAGATTGGATTTAAAACTTACTTACTTATAGCCTTACAAATCTTTCTGGAAAGCAAGTCACATGCAGTTTGTTCAAAGCAAAAGATAAAGGGAAATAAAACAACAATAATAAAAAATAAAAATTCAACACCTCATCAATAATCTATTTTTTAAATAAAATAAAGCAACTCACCTAATTTTGTGGTATATGTCAAAAGTAATAACAAATAAAGTTCTATAAAATGAAACAATACAAAAGTAATAATACTATTTAAGAAATAAATGATATATAAATAATTACATATATCTATATATAATTTTAATTCAAAAAAGTAAAATCCCTTCAAATTTCGTGGTAGATTTTTTTAATTAACTGGCTTTATTTATTTTAGTTCCTTCATTGAATAAAGTGAGCCAACAATTCTCAGTCATTTGAGATTTTTTATTCGTACACTTCAAATACCATGGCAATGTTAGTTTGAAACTATTTTCAATAACAATTGTTTCATTTAATTATAAAGCAAGGGCACTGATAGACATTCTTTGTTTATTACCACAAGTAACACGGATCCACCCACAGTTTTGTATCATAGTGAGAAAGAAGAAGAGTTAAGAACAATGGATTAATCGTGCTGGATGTGAAAATTAAGAAATTTTAGACATTGCAGCACCCCAAAACCTTATAAAAATAAAAGAAAAGTGAAATTTCTTGACTGGTTTATAACTGAACACTAAATAATCAGAGAAGTCAAAACAATTCAATTCCTAGCAATTGTAACTATCATACCCCCATATCCCCACGCCCATTCAAGTATTTGACGAGGATTAGTCAGGAAAGGACATCTCAGCAATAGGTGTAGTCGGTGCAGTCGGACGTCGGCGTTGGCTGATTGTCTCCGCCCTGCAAATGAAGATAAGAAGATAAAGTAAGGATGTGCTGGTTAAGTTAACTGGCATGATATGCGAATATTGCTTGTTCGTTTACATTAATCTGAAGAAGACGAGGAATAGTAGGAAAACTAAGAACACGCTCCGGATATTTAATACTAGTCCATTTATGAACTATATTTTGGTTTCTTTCCTTTCCTCCATATTGTTCTCCGACCATTTCAGAGAGTGTATTATTTGCGTATTCTTCAGTGAAGTGTTGGAGCCTAATCCAGTGGACTTTGTGTCTTTGTACGGGAGTGACGAACTTTGAAATGTCAAGTTAGATCGCGAACTGTGAACCAGTCTACCGTGACATTCTTGAGAAGAGTGTGGTTATTAGATTATACTTGAATCTGCTGTTAAATATTTAGCTTTTTTAAAAATATATTGTCACTGTGGGCTGGAAAGCCCCACAACAAAACAATCTCGTAAGATATGTTGAACGAATGCTTACGTCCGACTGTGTGGTGTGGCAGAGATTGATTGAGATTAAATGCCACTGCGACAACTTTCATTCGATACAGTTATTTAGGATTGTTTCGGCCTAAAGTATCTTAAGAAATGTGTAGTCATCGGCTAGAAACTTACGCATAGAAGATGCCGGCTGCAGTGAAGGATGAAGCACCAAGATAGAGAAATGCAGATGGCACGGTGGCCACTGTGTACTGGTACACGTAGTTGCCCGTCAAAGTTCCCATGAAGGCGAATATCTCAGTGGATAACATCATTAGGGCGAACGTAGAAGCTGGAGATTTTAAACCACAACAAATCACATAGTCCCCCTTATCTTTGATACACTGTCTACATCTCTTTATATTTTGATCCTCTTCTTTCTTTCTTTCTTTCTTTTGTTCATTTATTTCATTCTCTTCTTACCATTTGTTTCTTTTATAAATTGTTTGCTTTTATTCTTTCTTTATATTTTCTATCTTTTTTCTCTCCTTCGTCAATTCGTTCATTCGTTCTCTTCTCTTTTTTTAAAAAAAGAATCTATTCTTTGATGTGTTTCTTTCTTTCTTTTCCTTTACGTCAATATAGTGAAGAGAAGAATTTAAAAAATGCCGCTGAGAGTTTCTAGTAGAATTTAATGTTAAAATGAAGATTTCCCAACGTTTGATAAAACTATTACCCATCATGCAATTATACTCGTAAATTATAACTGAATGTACTTTTAGTTTTTAAACAGGTAGCTTATACGTGTCTTGATTTTAGACATTAAGAGATTTCTTACCCAAAGCAGTTCGACCAATCATCCGAGATGTGATTGTTTTTGCCATCGCTCCTGCCAGTTTCCCCGGAATGGAGATAAATGGAGCTGATGATGGCAACACGAAAACACTCATGTCAATATTAAGGAAGTAGAGAGTATGTTAAAAATAGAGTGTATATCATCAACAGAATAGGAATGAGTCGACCTATAGTTGCTGAGACAAAAGACTGGTACATTTTAAGACTATACTTCTTGTGACGTTAAGAGTTTTTTTAATTGCTAATAAATAAATAAATAAATAAATAAATAACCTACACACCAGGAACTAACCAACACAGCTTTCAAACATTTCTAACAAAGCAACAAACATCAGTGGAAAGGTTCACTCACTGGCAAAGAAGACCCATTTCATGTGCACTGTGGCCAACAGGAACTGGCCAGCCGCCTCGAAAGCCATTCCAATGGCTGCAATGGTCGACTCGGACAAGCGGAGCCGGTGCCAGAACCAGAGCACAGGCATGGTAAAGAGGCTAATCACCCTGTTCTCTCCAGAGATCCACCCGAGCTCCTCGGAGTTGAGGCAAAACGGAGGACTCATCTGGTAGGTGCGCAAGATGTTAATCTCGCTGACGAAAGCGAAGACGGTCAGCACGTTGGCCAAGTTGATGAAAATAATGGTGAGCCTTTTGCGAGGATCCTGTAATGCTCGGTAGATGACCTTCAGTGGCAGAATGAAGCTGATGCTTTTCTTCTGTTGGACAGACTCCTCAATGAAAGCGAAGGCAAAAATGAAGATGGCAAATTTGACGACCAGAACGATGGCCATGCAGTAGAAGAAACCAACTCTAGTGATGATGTAGCCTGAGGCGAAGCCCATGGCACTTGCGCCAACCATGTTGATGATGTCTAGAAGAACGAACTTGAAAGTTCTGCTTCTCTCTCTGGAGAAATCCAAGTCCATATCTTCCGACTCGGCGGTCTTCTGCTCCCCGTCCTTAACCGGTTCTTTGCTTCTGTTGTCTTCATGCCTGCCATAGCTGTCGGAGATGAGCGCCAAAGAGGCAAAGCCCATACTAATGCTGCCTCCAGAGACGCCCCACAAGACACCACCGATGAGCGTCCATCCAAAGTGTAGCTTGAACCTTATATTTAAAACGGCGTTCATAATATGCAGACGGTTAATACAATATTAAAATTTTAATTATGAAAAATGAAGAAAGCAGCAACGAGGTATGCATACAGAAATATAACTTATGCAGCATTTAGTGTGATTATAGAGGAAGAGTAGAATGCGCAGTTCTGAAGAAACTATTTTTTTCACTCTGTTAACTTACTCGTTATCGTATCAGATAGGTGGATCAATAATGTGTACAAAATAAATGTCTAAACGGTTGACCAGATCTGTCCCGTCCCCCATAGCTTTTTACAGTTCCTGGTAATCAGGTACAGCACTTCACTGTTGGGCGTACACAGTGGTGTTTTACACACTCGATCGTTTCGGATCCGCAGGTCTGATGACTCCTTTGGTATTTATGTATCATTAAACGCCTTCTCTTTGCACACTCTGCTAGCTTTTATGGAAAAGAAAGTGTGCTGACATTATGAACTAAGAACTCACCAGATGACTGCCATCCACAAACCACACTCTGCCAAATTCGTTGCAAAAGGGAACAGGAATAGAAAACGGCGACCGATCTGGTCCGATTTCATTCCCAGCACAACAGAAGCGATCATCAGCGGCAGCAGCACGACGAGGAATTCATACATGTTCCACATTGAAGCCTCTTGGCTGATCTTATTCTCGATAGCCTTTGAGATTTGCGGACAGAAGGCACAAAACATTAATAAACCTCGCTGGACTACACATAGTTAAAAACTTCCCTTTCCTTATACTTAAAGCCAATGGATTAACTTTGTTCAAACGTGCCATGCGAACTTTTGTTTGCGAATTGTTCAGATTCTGATTAATTTTTCGATGAGCTCCATGTTAAAGTTCTGTTAAAGGACAATAGGAGTGCTCAGCGAAAATCGCTGGAAATAAAGCACAAATTATCGCAAAAACATGTTCCGGTGGTATTTTATGACAAAGAGGTATGAAAGATTTTATATTAATATTTTTCTCTTGCACACCTGGATTTGTCGAGAAAACAGGAAGTGACGAAACGAGCGTATTTCTAAAAATAGCACCGTTTGCACTAGCATAAGTCGAAGAGAAAAGATGCAATTCACGGTAAAAGAAAACTGACCAGGACACATTGTGGTGTTGCTGAATGTTCTCTTCAACACTCAGATGGAGTTAGTTTGTACTCATTAAGGAAATCCTAAAGATAATGGCAGCAAACGCCAGTGGATTCACTTTGTTTAAACGTGCCATGCGAGCTAATTGGTCCCCACACCGTACTCAAGAATTTGCTCAAAACGTTTCAAAATCGATTGTTATCCAGTCACTTATACAGTACAAGCAAGTCTTCGACTTTCAGTAAACCGAAGAAATCTTATTCCTACAGCAGTGCTTTCTATACAAAAGCACGAGATGTTAAAACCAACTACGACTGCTGGTAGATCAAGCATCAGATAGGCAACATCGACGGTTTCTACACCGGATCTGGTCTACAAGTAACATCGTGTGACAGTCACAAACACATCATCATCAGTAGTATCTTTATCCAGCATAATGCTCAAAACAACTGACAGTGTGAGGGCACCATTGATGTGCATGATCGAAACAGCTAAAAAAAAAGGAAAAAAAAAGAATTGAGGGTGATAAACATATTATATAAGGAGCTAAAACGGGAAGACGTGCGATCGAGTATCAGTAAGTAAATAGAAAATTTTGCATGCAGCTAAATAAGGAAGAAATAAGTTTTTACATAAACATGTTTCAAACTATCATTATATTTTTAATTGTAAAAAAATCCTTGTCAGTTGTAACTATTGTTGCCCATTAAGTTTTGATCTGATTGACTTACCAGTCTGTTGAATGAATTCAGTTTGGACCATTTAATTATTTTTAACTTCATTCGAAGTTTCTAAATAAAGTTCCAATCTGAAGAGCTGTATTCCAAATTCAGCTGTTTCTTTTTTTTGGGCGAACAAAATCGCTTCTTGAACACGACAACCTGAGTGATGTTTCTTCATTTCACTCGAAGACATGCAAATTCGTTGTTACAAATACTTTGATCACGTGAGAGAACCTCCAGTATAGGAGAATAATTTTCTCCCGCCTTCCTAGTTGCAGGTGAGAATGCCGATGTTTGAAGGCTGATACAGTCGGACCTCGCTAAGTCGAACTTCCCTAAGTCGAAAACCTCCCTATCTCGAATTAATTGTTAGGTCCCGGCCAAATTCCCTTAAGAACAATGTATTTGAGATCTCCTTAACTCGAAGATATTTTGGCTTTCAACCTCCGTAAGTCGAATTTTGAGTCATCACCAACTAGAGGCAACTATGTCTCAAACTGTTCCAAACTATGTTCCAAACTGTCTCAAGAAAGACACTTTTATCCCATTTTCCTTTCATCTTTGTGTGAAAGGTTCGTTGCCTGCTCAGTTGGCAGTGGACAACTAGCTGACTCTCACACCAGTTCCTGCTTTGAAGTTGACCGATTCAGGGGAACTGGCGACACAAGACTTTTACCACGGCCACTTCAAGTCGGCGGGCCGCGCATCACTGGTCAAGATTTATGGTCACCCGCCTTGACCATCTTTTCAGGCGGTGGCGGTGGTAACTTGACCGGTGGACTGTTGGTGGTTCACACGCAAACTTACTGTGAAAAATACGTTTTCTACACTTTGTCAGTCTCTTATCGGGACGAGCACTGAATAGAGTTCGTGTCCGTGTGGTTTTTCCCGTGCGGTACGTGCCGCGGAAATGGCAGTACATGCATCCGTATAAAACGATAATACTGTATAATTAACGGTTATAATACAGTAATTAAGCCAGAAAAACATTGTCCTTCATTAACCTGCGCCTATTACGCCATTTTCCCTAACTCGAAAACTCCCTAAGTCGAATTTTTTTTCGGGTCCCTTTGAGTTCGACTTAGCGAGGTCCGACTGTATCTTTAAAATTAAGGATCATTATGTACTCATATTTTGGGAATTATTATTTTAAAACGAGCTTCAACCGATCATAAAGAAATAATGTTGCGAGCGAGTTGATCTTTAAGAATCCATTGGCATACAAACAGTTTTCTTCAAGTCCAACACTCCTTGTCTGTGAGTTTCTAAGTAGCTAACCTTCCTGCCGTACCGAAACAAGATTTAAACTAAGCTTAAGCTTGAAATTTAACCTAGAGCAAAATCTGAACCACCCCAAAACTCGTTGCCGTTCTCCTCGATTGATCAAAACTCTCTCCGTCGCCAATACTCCCAGTCACGAAGGTCTCGTATTCCCCCGACTCCCCACGAATGTATGTTTAAGTTGGTTCATAAAAGCTGTAAGTTATATTGCCTATTGTGTGGTGTCGTTCTAATGGATACCATACCTTCACTTCGGGTAGCTCCCCTCCACATTGACCGCTGGCATTGTAGCTGTGAAGCTCGTCCTCGTGCAGCCGGTGAAAAAAAATGTATCGGTACTGACCACGAACCGCCATGGTCAGTGAATCAATCGTTGAGTTCAGCATCATGGTGATGATGAAGGCGTTTCTTTTCAGAGCCGCTACCATGGCTCCACAGCGCGTCCTTGGTGCCTGTTGATGCATTGCTGTTGTGTTGTTGACACCACTCTCATATCCGTTCCTGTGGTCATTACTTGGGTTTGCTTTTTCTTCTTTGGCATGAGAATTGGGGAAACGTTCTTTTTCCATTTCTAGTCGATTTTCAGAAATAAATCTTAATACGTTTTTTTCACTTTTATTCGGTAAGGACAGAAAAGCTCTTGTGGTTGACAAGTCTGAAGAAAATTTGAACTACTTCTTCCCTATTTGTTTTCAGACTGCAAACTGTAAGTGCAGTGCTCTGTCAGTATTGTGCTTCTAGTGATTTATCTGCTGTCTGTTGTAGTAATATATTTGGTGTGTTACCCAGCTTTTGCCCCGCAATTTATGCATAAGAAGAACAACTGGAAAAATGCCAGATTTTTTAAAGAGCTTACTTAGGGGTCTTAACGACGGCTCTGAACATTAAATATCTCTTACCCTAGTGCTTATATGTTGTTCCAACATCGAGATAGCCGAGATGTAAACTGTAACACTTTTTTATTATAGAATATGTACTCATCAAATCTTCTAATCGCAAAAGTTAAAACGTCCATGTCAAAAATAAGTTCAATCTTATACTTGCTTGAGTCTTATTATTTCTTCTTCCTGAAATACACTCAAAAAATACATTGAATAAAAAATGTGGCAAAGAAAGGAAAGTGTTTTTTTTTCTCACCTACAGTCTTCAACAGACCGTATTTCTGTGCCGGTGTCTATGTTATGCGTGTGTTTATGACTGTTTGTGTGGGTGTGCGCAAGTCTGTTAGTGTGTCTGCGGATGTGTGATAGTGTTGTTCATATGTTTATATGTAGCACGTGTGTGTATGTGTGTATATATATATATATATATATCGCTATAGGTATGCGTTGTGCATCCCCGTATAGGTGTTGTGCGTGGATGCGTGCAAGTGCAACTTAGAGTGTGTGTGTGTGTGTTTTTTTTGTTCACAAAGATCCTGTTTGGAACTGGGAATTATGTTTGAAACATACTTTGTCCTTACCATATGCGTAGTAGTCCTTATTTTGCAGCTTTTGACTAAGCAGTTAAAGGTAAAGATGACTAAAAGGTACAATTCAGGTTAGTGGGTCGTCAGCGAAGATTGTCTAGGATTCCTTTTTGCTCAACAATTTGGATTATATTTACAACAGTCCAGTAGAAAGCGAGAACCAAGTCGCCGATCGTTTTATTGTTATCATCCCCACTTCCTTACACTACTACCACACACACACACACACACACACACACACACACACACACACACACACACACACACACACACACACACACACACACACACACACACACACACACACTTGTGATCTCATCGTCCTGATTATTAGGGTAATTTTTTTTTATAAGTAAGCGCTGTCAACATCTTTGAGATTTGCCGTGTCACCTCAGTAGAACTGGCCTTCTTAAAATTATTCCATTGTTTATGCCTAGTTCATTAGCTGTTGGTAGGTCAAGTGTTTAGAAAAGACAGCAGCTGGCTAGCGCAGTGTCTCAATGTAACATATTCTGTACTAGATTTGAAGAAAGGATTGAGTCCAACAGGTAAATACCCCAGTCATTCTAATTACCCCAGTCTCCAACAGGTTTATGATAACCATCTTAATTATCCTTTTTTTCTTGAGACCAGCCGATTTCCCAGTTTTACCTCATATGCTATACTATTATCTCTTCAATTTATCGAAGTGTTCACAGACATCATAAAGAACATGAAGCTGATGGGCGGGTGGTTTCTCAGACGATTATATTTTAGTGCACCTTAACAGATGCTGCTGCACAGAGTATTACCCCTTCCCCCATATTTGTTAGGGCCATTCTATCAGTGATGTTATTATTCTGACATTTGTGTCTTAGTGCGTTACATGTGTTTATGAGGTAAACATTATTCATTTTATTTCATATCAGGCGTACCATTGTAATCAGAGAACAGTCAAACTACGCCATAAGATATTGTTGCTGTACATGGACAGTTGCTGAAAATAACTGCGTTGAGATAGGAAATGAAGAAGCTTTTCACAATAGCATCTACAGACACAATTAGTGCAACAGACTCAACTGTTGAGTGCCTATGATTTCATGATTTGCATGCCAGGTAAGTAAACTTTGAATTGAAAATGGAACAATGACATTTTTTCTGCCTTGGAAGTTTGTTCCAGTTAAAGACCCTGTCTAGGAAAGATAAATGACAGCAGGTGGCTACTGCAAGGGTTTTGTTATTCCGTCTTTTTTGTGCTCTTCTTTGTTTTTTTTCTCTATCCATTCTTGATGTTTTGTATTTTAATTATTCTTAACTTTCTTTTTAATGAAGACGTTAAGAACCTTTGCTGCTTTCTTTCTTAAAGGTTTAAAAAGCAAAGTAATATTTTCTAATAATATTTTATTCATCAAGACATTTTTGCGTAAGAATAAAATAACAGTTCGGGATTTACAAAAATTGCATCAAGTGTTAGTATATTGTTCAGTTGTGTACACAGTACGGTAAGCTTGGTATTCAGATCTACAGTGCAGTTTCAAAACGTGGCATCGATTTGATTGACCTGATAATCCGTGAGGAAAAAAAGCAAACAAACAAGCAGGCAAGCAGGCACACACATCGGCAGATATGTGTGCATAAAGTACGAAGCATAATCTACATTTATCAACTCGTTCGTCAACACATGGCAAAATGCGTAATGGCATAAGCACTCGAGCACATTTACCTCTAAAGCTTTCTTTCTCTCGCTGTATGTACTTGCTTTTTTTTTTACATCTAGTTTTTAAAACTCTATCTTAATCTTCCATGTTATTCTTTTTATAAATTTTATTAGTCGTTTGTATTAAAGGCTAAATTGGGTGAAAACGTTTTGTTTTAACGACTATGTAGAATCAAGTTTAAAGTACTATTTCCAAAATCTAGGTGATTAATTCCCTCGAATTATACCCCCCCACACACACACACATCACCATGGCGAGAAGGCGGTCACAGTTGTGAGGTCACGTCTGTACTCAAGAATGTCTAAGTAAGACATGGTTCCAGGTTTCCCATTAGGTGTTGCCTTGACAACCTAAACGTATCCTCAGTCGGACTTTAACCATTTTCTGTGAATGGGTGGCATCTCGAAAAATGGAAGCGGTGTAGTCATCCAGATTTGGAGAAATAGTATCTTGCACTTAGCTTTAAGGAGTAAAAAGATTGCACCGGAATAGATCTTGAAACAGAACAATGAGCTGTATGAATGTAGATATTGTCACCCGCATTTCAGACAGCCCTGGTTGTTACTGTTAAAGTGGGGAGATAAGATTAGCATGCATTCCCTAATTAGGTGAAAAGCCTTTTCAGAAATCTTAACTTGTTGGTGTCCTGTATGTCTAGAGATTAGATAGCACTACTTCGACATTAGCAACTGGCAGTTTGAGGTTTCAGTATTATTCCGTCGAAAATATTGTTTGCTTGAAATGATAGCACAAAGAAATAACTTTCTTCATTTAATTCAAATAAGCATATTCAAAATTCAGTGCTTCTAAACATTTTGTCATCTACTGTCATACTTGTCATCTACTTGCATCCAACGTTTACACAACAAACGTCTCATGTCATTTCTTTATTGTCACAAAATTTAAATAAGCGGTCATGTCACTGGGGTCAAACACATTTGTCTGCGGCGTGATCAAGATAACAGCTGAGCCACCTATAAATTTCAACAAATACGTTCCAGACTGTCTACATAGATAACCGGAGAGAGGAGATATAAGAGTCTGAGAAGACAAAAGTTTAGATAAAAGATATCGTCAAGTTTGTCTCAGCAAGTGTACAAAGTGCGCACTGACAGTGTCTTTCTCACAGCACCACAATAGCTTTGTTTATGGTTCAATACTTTTGCAAATCTGTTTACTCACCTGTGTTTACTTAAGACTTAAAGGGTTCTTGATGGTTTTGATTCTCGTTTAGTACTTCTAGAACTTTCTGTGTGGAAAATGAAGTGCTAGGAACAGCTTCGCTCTTAAGTCCGTTCTTAACAGGGCTAATGTGGTTGAGGACTTGACCAAATCTGGCAAAGCTGTGTGTTAAAGTTTGAGGAAACTCGTGGTTTTGTGGGTGAATGTTAGAGACATTGAAATTTTGGTCAATATGCTAAGTCGCGACTTGTTTGCCGAGACATTGCCACTATTTTCCCAATACAATGGGGCTAGAGGCACTTCGGTCGCTTGAGGCTTCCACCCTAACTTCCTGGTTAAAAACGGCTTTTACATTTTGCGAGAAGACAAAAAAATGTTCACATCTTAGCATGTGTACGACGCTGTGACTTGGTTCCTTTGAGCTGCGAGCACTGATTGTTCATGGTAGATAACACTAAGAAGTGTCGACTATAACCTGGCGTAACTGCCTTCTTTTTAAATTAGTGTTTGAAGATATTCTCAAGGAGGTGGTAGGTACACTACACATCCTCGGTAAATAAGATAATGTTAACAGGTGTATACAAATCAACTCTTACTAGACACACCTTGTTTGCGTTGTGTTTGAAGCTGTCAATACAAACTCTCGAGTGACATTCTTACAGGGAGTAAAGTCTCTTATTCTGTCAAATAAAAACTTTATTTTGAAGAGTACTACCGATTTAAGTATCTTTTGATTTTAAATTTCGCTTTATTTCATAAGGTTTAAATCAAGCTGTGTTTCCATGGAGTAAAATCAACTTTCAGTTAATAATGGCACTAGAAACTATCATGCCACGATAAACGAGCCGTCAGTCACCTGTTCATGCTACCAAGGCGTGAATCATCAGCATTTCTGCGATTAATCATTAAAGAAGAAATTCTTTTGTCAAAACCTCTGTACACGGAGATTCACAATGGAAAAAAACATAAACATCTTTATCCTGGTATGATCACTACAAAAAGTTAGCTCCTTTCTGAAGAAAAAAACTTAAATACATAGCTAGCGTGCATACTACTTTATTGCACACTAAAGAGATGCAAATAGACGCTTGTTGTTGTGTTGTTTATTTTCTTTCTCTATTGCTTGTATGTATATTTATGTCTGTATGTATCTGCAAATATGAGACATACATGCTAGACATATATAAAAAGCAATAAAATTTAAATGCGTTGAAAGGCGTTGAAAAATCTCTATTAAAAAATCTCGTCTTTTTTTTTTAAACCAGCGCTGCATGACTGTGTACACACTTCACACAGATAAGATAATTGCGAAACTTCTTAAAGTATTAATTCATTTCATTCAACAATTCCGACAGCTTGTGAAAACATTCAGCTCTTTACAAAGGAGATAAATCTGTTGATTTCAACTCTCTGCGCTTGTTTTTATTCTGGAGTCCATTGAAGTATCCTGTAACCTGTTCAGTTCCTCGTGTCTGCCACTTCTTGAACTTTGACTTCAACGTCATCAGCATTTGCTGGGTTTCTGTGTCTGTGGTTAAATGTTTCTATCCTGAAAACATTATGTAAATACACATTTATGAAAATGTAATATAAAACAAAATCAAAATATTAATCCGAATCTTAAAAGATTTAGTCTATGTGTGTCTAACACCTACTGAAAACAAAAATGGCGTTTGGTGGCGCTCTAGCTACGGAGCCAATTATGACGACGATAAGAACTGGGTTTTGTGGGTTTGTATCTCGGCTCCTAATCTCCCTCCCTCCCTCTGTCTCTTTGGATGTGACACCTGCTTTTAGGGTTTTCTCCGGGTATTCCGTGTTTTTCTAAAACTCAGTGTGTGTGTGTGTGTGTGTTTCAAGCGTGCTTCTAAATGTCTTTTCAAGCGACTTTCACACAATTATGTTCATTTATTACAGAGCAGTATAAGCATTTGTACTTGAAGCTTTTACAAGAGAAAATCGTCTCTTAGATACTGACTTTAAGACATAAATTTCAAAGCAGACATGCATTTACTACAATAATATCTCCCTAACGTTTCACTGATAACTCATGTCTGAGGACCGATATGTTTCCTCACTCAAACATTCAGGAACTTATTTACTTCCAACAAAAACGTAGCCGCAAATTCCAAACCCCAAAAGCAAAATAATACGGGATTGCTTTTTTTCCCCTGATCATATACCATTTAAAGGTAATTCAGCTTCAAACAAATCATAATGTTCAACTTTGCAATTTCGAGCGAGATCTTACATATAAAGCACACAAGCGAAAGAGAAGCCTGCACCACAAAGAAAGATAGGCGCTGCAGGTGTTGTCTTGAGGAAAGCCTGGTACAGGTAGTTAGTGGACATGCTGCCGGCGAAGGCAAACAGTTCCTCTATTAGCAACAATAAGGCAAATGTGGAGGCTGGAACAGATGGAACGTTCAAACTGATTAGGCTTGTACCCCTCGGAACTAGCCAAAACTGTCATGCATCAACTGTTACATTTCTGCTCTGTGTGAGGCATTAGAAATCGTCTAGATCTAGTGTGCGATACATTTTGTGCTAATTATATCAAACTGATTTTTTTATAATATACTTTGAGCGGTGCGATTGCTCAAAAGCAATAGTCACAAGCAATACGACAGTGTTAGCAAAAACTTTGAAACAAAATGAAGATTTTAGTTGTTTTATTTTTTATGAATGTAAATACTCACTCTGTCTATTTTACACACGTAAACATATATATATATATATATGTGGAGAGAAAAAGAAAGAATTTCTTTTCTTTAACACTCATAATAATACATACCAAGTGCCCTTCTGCCAATTAGACGGGACGTGATGACTTTGGTCATAGATCCGGCCAGAGACATAGGTATCGCTATGACTGGCACTACAATAAAAATAATAATAATAATAACAATCATCATCTGTCTTTGCTAATGCTAATAATTTGTCAAAATCTTTGTCAAAGAATCTGCACTTTGGACTGAAACTGTCCCTGTGTGGTCAATCATTGTATTGCAGTGAAGTGCTACCTTCAATTAAGGAAAAATACCCACCTGTGAAAAACACCCATTTGTATCGGACAAGTGCCATGAAGAACTGTGACGCCGCTGCAAACGCCATTCCAAGGGCTGCAATCGTGGACTCGGCCAGGTGCAGCCGGCGCCAAAGCAACATCAGAGGAAGCCCGAAAAAGCTCTTCAACCGGGTCTCACTGGCGTACCAGCCGAGCTCCACGGCGGTCATGCAGAAGGGGGCACTCATCTGGTAGGTACGAAGAACTTCATCTTCTCCAACAATAGAGAAGACTGAGAACAGGAGGGCGGTGGTTACTAAAAATAACGTGAGGCCCTTGCGGGGATTTCTGAAGGCTGTATAAATTGTTTTTAGGGGAGCAACGAAACCGGGGCTCTTTTTCTGCTGCCCGGTCTCCGTCACTAGAACGTAAGCGAAGGTGAAGTTGAGGGCTTTCCAGATCATGATGATGACAACGGCGTAAAAGAATCCCGCGGAACTGATGACGTAGCCAGAACCAAAGGCAGTCACGCTTGAAGAAGCCCACCTGAGTATATCGACGATGACAATCTTCATAGTTCTGCCTTTTTCTCTAGACATGTCAAGATCCGTGTCATCATCGGCGGCTGGTGAGATGGGGGAAGAGTTGCCATCGGCTGTTTCCTTCCCGTGCGTGTCTGAAACTAGGGCGTATGAGGCGACCATCATGCTTAAGCCACCGCCTGACACCCCCCAGAGGAACTGGCCAATGAGTGACCATTTATAGTGGAGCCCGAGCCTTGAAACGAGGAAAGAGAACAGAGTTTTAAATGCTTGTAAACTTCTTTTCTGTTAGTTTTTAATAATAATAATAAATATAATTATTAATAATTATAATAATAATAGTAATCACTATCATCATCTAGGTTGTAAAGTGGGGATGCGAGCTCAATGTACTTTGCAAATAAATGGACATACTCTACAAGAAGCGTAAGTGTGTGTAAACAGATGATGCCACGACAAACGCATGAACTAAATACATGGATGAGAACTGAGGAGTAAGCGGAACATCACTTTTGACTGTGCAAGATAGTTCTTAAAGAGATGGGTATTAATGCCGGATTGATACAATATTCATTTGTGTAATGATTCTTTAAACATAACATTTAAAAAGCGTGGCATTAAATTATAGGTATTTGAAGCATTTTATTCTGAACTGTGGTTTTGTTAATAATTATTGTTATTGTTCGTTGCTATAGTGACGATGGTGGAGTGAAAGTAGTTGTGTTGTGCGGTTTTTTTTGTTTTTTGTTTTTGTTTTTGTTTTTTTTTTTGCTTTGTTTGTTCGTTTTTATTTTTTGGGGAGCTGTTTTTCCACTGCATCTATGTTCAGGGGAGGCTACCTAATTCAAGGGAAGTTACCTGATGATAACTGCCAACAGTATACAGTCGATCATGGATATGAAGAAAGGGAAGAGAAAAATAAAGCGTCGCCCAATTTGATCTGACTTCATGCCCATCAGGACGGTCGACATCATCAACGGCACTATGTTGGTGTACCACTCGTACAGCGTCCATTGTGCAGACTCATGGCTGATTTTAAACTCCACTTCCTAAACCAAAATAACCATGACTTTATAATTTCCTTCAATTTCAAGCATTTCGTTTAAGACCTACAAGAGTGTGGAACATTTCGGGGTTTCGTCACTTGGTTCAGGTCACTAAAAATAGATACTATTTCACAAATTATATGACTTCCTCTGGCAGATGGTCGTACTTTTCTCATTGCTTTTCCCTCTTTTTCCTCACGTCTTTGCTTTGTACTTTGCAGATTGTTACTGTATTCGTTTCTCGTACTCCTTCTTTAAAGCACATAGGGCTAATTGCCAATCGGAGAATGCACTATAAGATTTATTTCATCATCATCATCATCATCATCATCTGAATAGCAGTGTGTGTGTCGGAGAATGCACTATAAGATTTATTTCATCATCATCATCATCATCATCATCATCATCATCATCATCATCATCATCATCATCTGAATAGCTGTGTGTGTGTGTGTGTGTGTGTGTGTTTTAAAGAAAGTACATTAATCATCTACGTGAAATAATGCAATCTCGCCTGAACTTCCGGTTCCATCGCCTCGCCGCATGCTCTTGTTGTATTGTTCCAGCCAAGCAGCTCCCCCTCATATTGCGACTGGAAGAAACGGAAGCGGTACTGGCTACGCGTGGTGCTGAGAAGCGCCTCTATCATCGTGTTCATCATCAATGTTATCACGAAAGCGTTGCGCTTCAGAAAAGACAAACACTTTATCTGCTGCTCCTGCTTTTGCTGGTTGGGCTTTCCACCATGCTGCTGGGCAGTCCCTGACGTTGTCACAGTACTGGTCAAATCGGTTTGGGGTTGTTTGCCGCCTGGCTTCACCGAGCTGTGGTCAGCAGAGCTGTCAGTTTTTACACTCTCATTTTCAGGCATTTGTTGTTTGTCCTGTTTCGACATTCTGAGTGCGTGACTCTCCAGAACAATTAAGGCGGTTCTTGAAAATTGATGCTAAAAAGTATTTCACATGGCAGACACAATAAAGCATCAGACAAATTCATACGTGTGCCTGTGAGATTACAAGTCTCTCACTGCTATAATGTGCTATGTACTTTTTATAATAAAAAAATCATATTACCACCTATCCTGAGCTGAGCGACGTACCGATAGCAGTCTCCCGAGAGACAAGTTAGATGACCCTTGACTACCTTAGTAAGATTGTATAACCTTATGAGATTAAAAATATTAACACATTTACCGACTGTGTTCCCCACCCAACTTTTAAAATTATGTCAAACTCATAGTATTGCCATTGTTTCTTTAAGCAATGAACTCATTTTTTCTCTTGAATTTCACTATCGGGGAAGGAAAAATTTATTCTGAAATTTTAGACGTGACTACGTAAGGAGAAGGCGGAGATGTCAGTCGTGTTATTGAAATGATATCTTATTTTCCCATCATGAATCCCATGCCTCTATTTGTTCATCATGTCTTTGCTTCCAGTTATCAACATTGTACAAATACAAAAACGCACACATTGTAAATTTTATTTTAATTGTCATACAAAATGAAAGGTGACATGAAAGTGTTTTTCATTTTGACACGTTTGTATTTTTTTAAACTACAAAATTTGTTTAATAAGCATTTTTTATATACTTCACGTCGTGCGATATAGGGATGAAATCTTGTCTCAAAAACACGTTCGTCTCTTCCTGCACATCAAAATCTTCGTCTGCAGCTTTCCATCGAGTAACGGTGACCCAGTTAAGAAGACATGCGCAGAAAGATTTTATTTCCCGCGGAAAAAGTCACATGACATGTCATATGCTCAACACCTAGCGCTGCGATTGGCTACTGATTACGACGCAGCTGCAAGTCGCGGTGCTCGCAAATCAAAGAAACTTTTAGCCCCAAGAAATATTTCAGGTATAAAGTACTTTCCGGTCTGTTCTTTTGAAGAGACGTGATACAATGTTAGCTACAGAATCTCAGGTGCCCCAAGGCCTAGGAAGGAGGCATCAACTGTAGTTTGTGTGGTAAGTTCATGTTGATGACATTGATAATCGTGATCTCGAAATAGTGTTATCGATTTTACGATGCATAATTTTGAGAGGAGATATAACAGTCTGAGAAGAGAGAAGTTTAAAGATCAAAGATATCGTCAAGTTTGACTCAGAAAGTGTACAAAGGGCGCACTGACAGTGTGTTTCTCACAGCACCACAATAGCTCTGTTTATGGTTCAGTACTTTACAAATCTGTTTACTCGTCTGTATTAAGACTTGAAGGGTTCTTGATGGTTTTGATTCTCTTTTAGTACTTCTAGAACTTTCTCTATGGCAAATAAAGTGTTAAGGAGCAGCTTCGCTCTTAAGGCCGTTCCTTATAGGGCTAATGTCGTTAAGGAAAAAATCTGGCAAAGCTGTGTGTAAAAGTCAGAGGAAACTCGTGATTTTGGGGGTGAATGTAAGAAACATTGAAATTTTGGTCAACATGCTAAGTCGCGACTTGTTTGCCGAGACATTGCCACTATTTTCCCAATACAATGGGACTCGAGGCACTTTGGTCGCTTGAGGCTTCCACACTTTGCCCGGTTAAGAACGGCTTTTACATTTTGTGAGAAGACAAAGAATTTACACACCTTAGCATGTGTACGACGCTGTGACTTGGTTCCTTGAACTGCGAGCACTGATTGTTCATGGTAGATAACACTAAGAAGTGTCGACTATAACCTGGCGTAACTGCTCTTCTTTTTAAATTAGTGTTTGAAGATATTCTTCAGGAGGTGGTAACTATACTACACGTCCTCGGTAAATAAGATAATGTTAACAGGTGTATACATATCAGAACTTACTAGACACACCTTGTTTGCTTTGTGTTTGAAGCTGTCAATACAAACTCTCGAGTGACATATGTTACAGGATATAAATTCTCTTATTCTGTCAAATAAAAACTTTATTTTGAAGAGTTCTACCGAAATAAGTGTGTGTCTTTATATTCTATATTCCGCTTTATTTCATAAGGGTTTAATCAAGCGGTGTTTCCATGGAGTAAAATTGACTTTCAGTTAATGATGGCACTAGAAACTATCATGCCACGATAAACGAGCCGTCAGTCACCCGTTCATACTACCACGGCGTGAATCATCAGCATTTCTGCGATTAATCATTAAAGAAGAAATTCTTTTGTCGAAACCTGTGTACACGGAGATTCAAAATAGATGAAAACATAAACATCTTTATCCTGGTATAATCACTACACGAAACTTAAATACATAGCTAGCGTGCATACTACTTTATTGCACACTAGAGAGATGAAAATAGATGTTAAATGCTTGTTGTTTTGTTGTTTATTTTTTTTCTTTCTTTCTCTATTGCTTGTATGTATATTTAAGTCTGTATGTATCTGCGAATATGAGACATACGTACTAGACGTATATAAAAGGCAATAAAGTTTAGAAGTGTTGAAAAAGCGTTAAAAATCTCTATTAAAAAATCTCGTCTTTTTTTTTTAAACCAGCGCTGCATGACTGTGTACACACTTCACACAGATAAGATAATTGCGAAACTTCTTAAAGTATTAATTCATTTCATTCGACAATTCATACAGCTTGTGAAAACATTCAGCTCTTTACAAAGGAGATAAATCTGTTGATTTCCTTTCTCTGTGTTTGTTTTTATTCTGGAGTCCATTGAAGTATCCTGTAACCTGTTCAGTTCCTCGTGTCTGCCACTTCTTGAACTTTGACTTCAACGTCATCATCATTTGCTGGGTTTCTGTGTCTGTGGTTAAATGTTTCTATCCTAAAAAACATTATGTAAATACTCAATTATGAACATTTAATTCAAAACAAAATCAAAATATAAATCCGAATCTTAAAAGATTTAGTCTATGGGTGTCTCCCACCTATTGAAAACAAAAATGGCGTTTGGCGGCCCTGTACCTACGGAGCCAATTATGACGACGATAGGAACCGAGTTTTGTGGGTTTTAATCTCGGCACCTAATCTCCCTCCCTCCCTCTGTCTCTTTGGATTGACACCTGCTTATAGACCTGACCATCGTCGGGCTTTTTCCGGGTATTCCGTGTTTTTTAAATCTCTGTGTGTGTGTGTGTGTGTGTGTGTGTGTGTGTGTGTGTGTGTAGAGGGTGCTTCTAAATTTCTTTTCAAGCGACTTTCACACAATTATGTTCATTTATTACATAGCAATATAAGCATTTGTACTTGAAGCTTTTACAAGCGAAAATCGTCTCTTAGATACTGACTTTAAGACATAAATTTCAAAGCAGACATGCCTTTACTACAATAATATCTCCCTAACGTTTCACTGATAACTCATGTCTGAGAACCGATATGTTTCCTCACTCACACATTCAGGAACTTATTTACTTCCAACAAAAACGTAGCCGCAAATTCCGAATCCTGAAGTCAAAATAATACGGGATTGCTTTGTTTTTCTAATTATATACCATTTAAAGGCAATTTAGCTTCAAACAAATCACATTGTTAAACTTTGCAAGTTCGAACGAGATCTTACATATAAAGCACACAAGCAAAAGAATAGCCTGCGCCACAAAGAAAGATAGGTGCTGCAGGTGTTGTCTTGAGGAAAGCCTGGTACAGGTAGTTAGTGGACATGCTGCCGGCGAAGGTAAAGAGTTCCTCTGTTAGCAACAATAAGGCAAACGTGGAGGCTGGAACAGATGGAACGTTTAAACTGATTAGGTTTGTAGCCTTCGGAACTAGCCAAAACTGTCATACATCATCTGTTACTTTTCTGCTCCGTGTGGGACATTAGAACATGTCTAGATCAGTGGTTTTTAAACTTTTCCAGACGAGTACCATTTTCGAAAATTCCAACTGACCGAGTCCCACCTCCCACCGCTACCCCCTACGAATATATTTATACTAGTCTCGGACTTCGTCTTAGGTTCGCCGATATTTAGGATATGATTTAGCCAGTAGTTAGTTAATTGTTAGTATGATAATCTCCATATATCTGTCACAGGAAAAATGCGTTCAAAATGAAATAACTTGATAGTTTGCACAGAATCAATGAAACAGTGCACTGCAAACTGTTCAAATTAATTACCTTTTTAGACTAACGAAACTCCCCTTGGATCTTGTGCTAGTTATCTCTTTGCCTTGATTTATTATCAAAAGTCACAAAAGTGTTTAACAGTTGTGATTTAACATTCTTAAAATAATGGACTATCACCTATTTTGTTCCCAAACAGACAAAAAGAAATTAATCTCATGACTTTAAGGATAAATGCATCTTTTTGTAACTTTTAAGAAGTAGTGCAAATGAAAAGACCACCTCTCAAAATTAATTAAACTGATAAGTTGGTACGTTATACTACCAGTTTTGTACTAGACCTTGCAGTCAGAAAAATTACTTAATTTTGGGTACTGCATGATTCTTTCAGCGTACCGAATGGGCACTGTAATTAGTTCTTTTTTATTTCTTTCTATTTCCTTTCTATAAAACAAACTATCCAAAATGAACAGCCTTTCCATTAAATAAAATGTTCATAGAATGAGATATGTCTTTATTCAACTGTTATTGCTATTATTTAAATCACGTACAGCTGGTGTGGCCAATATTTTGACCAGCCTGCATATAAAGAGAAAATCTTGAAGGCACTGAGACAGTATTTCTTGAGTTAGCGGCATTGCCTATTACTAACTATAGAAGTGAATTAACAACTGTGACAGTATATGGACTTGTTGCAGCCAGCTAAGAAAAAAACCCAAACGAACAAATAGCTTTCAATGATTATTCCACAGACAATGGCAATGCATATTGTTCACAGAAAAAAAATCTTGTGAAAAACACATTTTAAATTCTCAAAAATACGATGCCGTCTCACTGATAGCACACACCCGCTTAATCTTGGTCCTGTTTGTTTACCTCAAGTAAGGGCAAGTAACTCTTGCTCACATCGAACCTTACGGGCCTCATACTGACAGACCTAACACGACTTTGCGCCTGCTTAATGGATTAATATCCTGAAGCCAAGACATTCCTGCCTCTGGGTTGCGACATATGGCCATATGCAGGGCTCCACCCGCAGCAATGACAGCGAACCTACAGCCCCCGTAAAATATATCTACGCATTCTTTTTATATTGGAGCATGGTGCTCCCGTACCACCCGTCATACCTCCGCGTATCAGTAGTGGTACGCGTACCACAGTTTATAAACCTCTGGTCTAGATCTAGTGTGCGATAAATTTTGTGCTAATTACATAAAAATTGAGTTTTGGATAATATACTTTAAGCGGTGGAATTGCTCAAAAGCAATAGTCACAAGCAATAAAAGAGTGTTAGAAAATACTTTGAAAAGAAATTAGGATTTTAGTTGTTTTATTTTTGATGAACGTAAGTACACACTTTCTCTCACTATTTCCCCTCTATCTTACACACACACACACACACACACACACACACACACACACACACACACACACACACACGTACTTGGAGAAAGAGAGAGAGAGAGAATGTCTTTTCTTTAACACTCATCATACCTACCAAGTGCCCTTCTGCCAATTAGACGGGACGTGATGACTTTGGTCATAGGTCCGGTCAGAGACATAGGTATCCCTATGACTGGCGCTACCACAATCATCATCATCATCATCATCATCATCATCATCATCATCATCATCATCATCGTCGTCGTCGTCGTCGTCGTTGTCGTCGTTGTCGTCGTCGCGTCGTCGTCAGTCTTCGCTAATGATTATGCTAATGTACAGATATGTCTTAAATTAACTTGTCAAAATCATTGTCAAGGAATCTGCACTCACGTAGAATTTTTGACTAAAACTATGTCCCGGTGAGGTCGAACATCGTATTGCAGTGAAGTGCTACCTTCACTTTAGTAAAATACCCACCTGTGAAAAACACCCACGTGTATCGGACAAGTGCCATGAAGAACTGTGACGCCGCTGCAAACGCCATTCCAAGGGCTGCAATCGTGGACTCGGCCAGGTGCAGCCGGCGCCAAAGCAACATCAGAGGAAGCCCGAAAAAGCTCTTCAACCGGATCTCACTGGCGAACCAACCGAGCTCCACGGCGCTCATGCAGAAGGGGGCACTCATCTGGTAGGTACGAAGAACCTCATCTTCCCCAATAGCAGAGAAGACTGAGAACTGGCGGGCAATGGTGACTAACAATAACGTGAGGCCCTTGCGGGGATTTCTGAAGGCTGTATAAATTGTTTTTAGGGGAGCAACGAAACCGGGGCTCTTCTTCTGCTGCCCGGTCTCCGTCACTAGAACGTAAGCGAAGGTGAAGTTGAGGGCTTTCCAGATCATGATGATGACAACGGCGTAAAAGAATCCCGCGAAACTGATGACGTAACCAGAACCTAAGGCCGTCACGCTTGAAGAAGCCCACCTGAGTATATCGACGATGACAATCTTCATAGTTCTGCCTTTTTCTCTAGACATGTCAAGATCCGTGTCATCGTCGCCTGCTAGTGAGGTGGGGGAAGAGTTGCCATCAGCTGTTTCCTTCCCGTGCGTGTCTGAAACTAGGGCGTATGAGGCGATCATCATGCTTAGGCCACCGCCTGACACCCCCCAGAGGAACTGGCCAATGAGTGACCATTTATAGTGTAGCCCTAGTCTTGAAATGATGAAAGAGAACAGAGTTTTAAATGCATTGAAACGTATGTTTCTGTTAGTTTTGAGTCATCACCGTCGTCGTCGTCGTTTGTAAATACATTTACCTGTGTGGATGCGAGCTCGATGTGCTTCACACGAAAGACTCCAAATAAATGAACACTCTCTACAGGAAGCATAATTATGTATAAATAGATGACACCATGACAAAAGCATGAACCAAATACATGGATGAAGAACTGAGGAGTAAGCGGAACATCACCTTTGATTGGGCAAAATAGAGATGAATTTTGAAGCCGACTGTGCAATATAGTTCTTAAAGAGATGGTTTTAATGCCGGATTTACACAATATTAGTGTGTGTAATGATTCTCTAACTAAACAAAACATGATAGAAGCGCGGCATAAAATTAAAGGGATCTAAAGTATTTTATTCTGAACCGTGTTGTTATTGTTATTTAGTATTGTTATTGTTTGTTGCTATGTGAAGATGGTTGAGTGGAAATGGTTGTGCTGTGCGGGTTTTTTTAAAAGTGGTTCTTGCACATCATCCGTGTTCAGGGGAGGTTATCTTAGTCAAGGGAAGCTACCTGATAATAGCTGCGAACAGTATGCAGTCGATCATGGATATGAAGAAAGGGAAGAGAAAAATAAAGCGTCGTCCAATTTGATCTGACTTCATGCCCATCAGGACAGTCGACATCATCAACGGCACTATGTTGGTGTACCACTCGTACATCGTCCATCGTGCAGACTCATGGCTGATTTTAAACTCCACTTCCTAAACCAAAATAACCATGACTTTATAAATTCCTTCAGTGTCAAGCATTTCGTTTAAGATCTACAAGAAAGTGGAACATTTTTGAGGGTTTTTTTTAGGTTTAAGTCGCTGGGTTCAGGTCACTAAAAAAAAGATACTATTTCACAAATTATATGACTTCATCTGGCAGATGGTTGTACTCCTTTTCTCACTGCTTTTTCCTTTTTTTCCTCACGTCTTTGCGTTGTAAATTGCAGATTGTTACTGTATTCGTCTCTCGTACTCCTTTTTTAAGCACATAGAGCTCATTGCCAATCGGGGACTGCACTATCAATTTTATTGCATCATCATCATCATCATCAGCGCGCGGGTGGGTGTTGTGTGTATGTCTGAGTGTGTCTGTGCGCGTTGTGTGTGTGTGTGTGTGTGTGTCTTGGTGTGTGTTTGTTTGTGTATATGTGTGCTTGTGTGTGTGTGTGTGCGCGCGCGCGCGTGTCTTAGAATGTGTGTGTGTGTGTGTGTCTTGGTTTGTTACAGAAAGTACATTAATCATCTACGTGAAATAATGCAATCTCGCCTGAACTTCCGGTTCCATCGCCTCGCCGCATGCTCTTGTTGTATTGTTCCAGCCAAGCAGCTCCCCCTCATATTGCGACTGGAAGAAACGGAAGCGGTACTGGCTACGCGTGGTGCTGAGAAGCGCCTCTATCATCGTGTTCATCATTAATGTTATCACGAAAGCGTTGCGCTTCAGAAAAGACAAACACTTTATCTGCTGCTCCTGCTTTTGCTGGTTGGGCTTTCCACCATGCTGCTGGGCAGTCCCTGACGTTGTCAGAGTACTGGTCAAATTGGTTTGGGGTTGTTTGCCGCCTGGCTTCACCGAGCTGTGGTCAGCAGAGCTGTCAGCTTTTACACTCTCATTTTCAGGCATTTGTTGTTTGTCCTGTTCCGACATTCTGAGTGCGTGACTGTCTATAACAATTAAGGTGGTTCTTAAAAAAAAAAATGCAGACATAACGGAGCCTTAGACGTAGTCATACGTAGTTTTGTGTGCCTGCAAGATTACAAGTCTCCCGCTGCTATAATGTCTTTGTACTTTTTACAGTTTAAAAAAAATGTCATATTACGACCTATCATGAGCTGAGCGACGTACCTATAGCAGTCTCCCGAGAGACAAGTTAGATGACCCTTGACTACCTGAATATCTATAACCTTATGAGATTAAAAATAGTAACAAATTTACCGATTGTGTCCCCTACGCAACTTTTAAAATTATGTCAAAATCATATAGTATTGCCATTGTATGTTTAAGCAATGAACTAATATTTTCTCTTGAATTTTATTAACGGAGAAGGACAAATTTATTTTGAAATTTAGGACATAACAAGGCGAACATATCAGTCGTGTTTTTGTAAATACTATCTCATTTTCTCATCTTAAATCACATGCCTCTGTTTGTTCATCGCGTCTTTGTTTCTGTTTATCTACATTGTACAAATACAAAAACGCGCACACGTTTTTATTGTAAATTTCATTATGTCATACCATGGTCTATGTTCCTACAAAATGATAGAAGGTGACGTGAAGGTGTTTGTTTTCATTTTGGCACGTTTGTACTTGCTTTTTTTTCTTTAACTACTGGATCTGTTTAATAAGCATTCTTTATATACTTCACGTCGTGCGATATAGGGATAAAATCTTGTCTCAAAACACGTTCGTCTCTTTTTGCACATCAAAATCTTCGTCTGCAGCTTTCCCGCGAGCAACGGTGACCCGGTTAAGAAGACATGCGCAGAAAGATTTTTATTTCCCGCGGAAAAAGTCACATGACATGTCATATGTTCAACACCTAGCGCTGCGATTGGCTACTGATCACGACGCAGCTGCAAGACGCGGTGCCCGCAAATCGAAGAAACTTTTAGTCCCAAGAAATATTTCAAGAATAAAGTATTTTCCGGTCTGTTCTTTTGAAGAGACGTGATACAATGTTAGCTACAGAATCTCTGGTGCCCCCAAGGCCTAGGCGAAATCGGCATGAGTCGTCGAAGGTGTATGACGCTGAACGTAAACTGAACTTGTCTGAAGTTTTGGACGTGCTGCAAACGTACGTGGACTACGAAGGAGGCATCAACTGTAGTTTGTGTGGTAAGTTCATGCTGATAATCTTGATCCTGAAATAGTGTTATCGATCTTATGATGCATAATGTTGCTCCCCGCCGTAGATATTTTACATCTCGGAATTGCATATAGCTTCATCGTTTGTTTACTTTTCTTGTATGTTTTTGTGTCGCACTCCAACATTTTTAGTCGTACGCTTGATTGTATTCTGCTTTATTAGCGAAATGGTAGGGCTGAATTAGTCAGTTTGTTGCACACCGTCATTGAGAACAGCATTTATCATCGTGCATTGTGTGCGGTATCTGCATTATTAGCGTTTGTAACAATGTACCCCAATATTTGTGCGCTGTCTTCTTCTCTGGGTCATCACAACAAAGCTCACTTCCTGCCTCTCATTCATAACCATGACGTCACGAGACCTACTTCCCATGGCAGCTTCACAAAACATTGTTACATTCCATGGGCAGTGTTTATGCAAACTAGAGAAATAAGTATAATAAATTAAGGCAATACTTAATGAAAAAATAATATTAATACGTTACTACGGCAGTGTCAAAAGCACATCACACATTACTAGAATATCAAGAAATATATCTGCTTAGAATCAACAGTGCTTATTAACGTTGAATATACTTATATTATTTAATAATATGCTCGCTATTTTTTAATTTGCTTGTGGAATTTCCTTTCAGGGAAAGTTATTTGGCCCTTTAAAATTATATTGAAGAAAAATTCTTCCTAAATGTTTTCCCTTTTTTTATAATTATATTTATAAAGAAACTCAAAGAGAGAAGAGTTGTGTAATATTAATGTATTTTTTTTCTTCATTTACACCTGAAACAGAATTCTGCTTTTTCAGTCATATTTGAAATTTTATAAAAATAAATTTTAGCATGTTAAATATGTTACGTATCTCTCTTTCCCACAGTTCATTAAAGGTAGTTTATATTTCATGCAGATTACTAATTAATACAATTATTTTAACTGCTCTTTTGTAGGCAAATTATATAAAAGCAAGGTGTGCTTCATCAAACATCTCTGGGAGCACTCAGTGTACTGGGATCTTTTTGCTGGTGACAAGAACCACATGAGAGTGTTGTCTATCCAAGCAGCCCTCATTCTGTATGGAGCTTGCCAACAACGCAGTGCCCACCCACTTCTTGTTGAGAGTCTGTTGGTCAGTAGTCCTCATGCTGATAATGGTAAAGAAATGCAAGGTTCTGCAGGTGGTCCATTGAGGCATGATACAACATCTATTGCACAGAACATTGACAGTTCTGAGGTGAGCGTTATAAAGGAAGTGCCATTAAGCACTCAGTCTACGCCTAGATCCAATTCATTTATGACGCAGCTGGTCACACCACATACACCATCCAAAAATAGACGAAAACGAAGATTCAGCGAGTCTGATAACCAGACATCAGGTTCTGAAAGTCTGCAAAACTATTTTGTCCCTAGACCTGGTCTGACAGCAGATGATTTGTATTGGAAAGAGTCTGACACTTTACCATTTAAGCGTAAAAGATCAGAATGAGGAACTGCTGGATGCAAAAAAAGACAGAAAAAGAAAACCATGAGATTATTACAAAACTGTTATTGTTAAGAGAAAAGGGGGTATATGTGAGGGTGGTTTTGCTTGTTGACCGAATGTTAATGGTGTTAGACTGTGCGTTGATTATGAACTGTGATGGTTGTTACAAATGGATGTGTTATCTTATTCTGTGATGTTAAGAGCAAACTATAATTAGTGAGATCTGTTTTTAGGAAAAAAATGTAACGGATGTGAAATGCATGGGCTCAAATAGTATGGCTGTGTGAATCCTAACTTTGGTTAGAAAGAACTGCTATTTCAGTGCATGTAGCTGTGGACCCAAATATGCAGGTGGATAGACAGGTATCAACGCAGTGTATGATGTTCTGTATATATGATTAACTTTCTTTACTTGTGTGTTTAAAAGTCCATGTTGTTTATTGTTTAAAACAGTTTTAGGTAAAGTTGTTAGTTGAAACTATTCAAATACAGATGTGCATGGAGGTAGGATGGGGGTAGAGAGGAGAAATGAACTTCGTTTTAGACTTAAGCATGCGTATATTCAAAGTATTTTACAGAAAGCCACGATCATTTTTTTATTCTGTACAAATTTAGAAGCGATGAAGTGTTAATATCCAGTTTGCAGATGTTAAAACATTACAGCCTTTGAAGGATTTTTGAACATATGATGTGCTTCTTTTTATATTATGTAGCCAAGAGAACAACATCCAGATGCTATGATGATGATGATAATAATACAGGGAATTTATTTAGTGCCATATCCATGTCCTATAGATAGGCACATGGTACTTTAGAAATATTTCCATTACTTTTTTTTATACATATGCATCTTGTTAATGACTTCTTGGTGCAATTTCAAGTTTTCATTTTCATCATGTTGGGGTTTGAACATTATTTTTCATTCATTTATTTATTTTTTGTTACTTGAATACTTTTATTTTTTAATTCTTAGTTTCACTTGCTTTAATTTAATAAATTTATGTGTTTTAGCTCAATCAAAACATTAGGTTGTGCATATTGTGTTCAAAGTGGCTAAAGGGAGGTAATCAAATCTGCATGACATCATGATCATTTGTTATCACATTAATGCAAAGCAAAGAGTGTTCTGATAATTGCATTTTCTCGGTATTGCTGTCTGTATGTTTAATGTTGGCATTTTTCATACTTTTACAATGGAAAAATTATGGATGAAGCTTGTCTGTATCATGGACCTTTGTGGGCCAGTTAATTTTAAATCTTGGTAGAGTTTACACTTAAGGTTTTGATGTGTATGATGATTTATAACTTTGCAACTTGCATATTTCCTGATTAAATATGTTCCTTGGCAGTTGGTTAACACTCTTGATATGCCACACTGTTTACTAGTTTTGCCTGACTCAGCTGGTCCAGGCTTAAGTTTTGTCTGTACCTCAGATTTCTTCAAGTAATTCAAGTAGAAAGCAGCCTTGGTGCAATAATGGAAAAGGTGTGCTGCAGCAATGTATTGTAAGTGTAAAATGTAGGAAGCATTCCTGAAGATGTGGAATGATCTATAGGCTGGGATTTTTTTTTAAGATATGAGCTGTTTTGGTAGAATATGTTTTTTCTCTTCCTTATTGTCCTCAGTCTCACAACATTTTGTTTGAGTAATTTTCTTGCTTATGCTTGGTCTTAAGACTTACCACTGCTGGAGTGCTGATTTATAGTATTTTTGGGAAATTTGTGCTCTTTGGTATGCAGCAAAGGAACGTTTTAGCTGTTTGCATTGAAAATCAAGTTTTAATTGCAATGCTTTTGTATTTTGTAAAAAGTAAAAGCTCATGATGCAGTTATTGCTGGACATTAGATGATCAAAAAGTATGCAGTTGCGAGGTTGCTGTAAACATTGTGGGGAGTACAGAGGCTTTTAGTTCGTATTCAAGGGAGTTGAGAATCCTTAAATCATTGACTTGCAATTTAGACACAGCCAGTGGAATTCTTTATTGTGCACATTAACAAAATGAAAACAAATGATGTATAAAATGCACATTTCAATATAAGATTTTTCCAGTGAGTGGGGGGGGGGGCTTTTCAAAGAAAACGCTGAAATTACTAGCGTAATTAATCTGTACATAATGCTCTTGTAACTATAAAATGTATTAAAAGTTAAGTGTACATACCTGGTTTTTTTTTTGTTTGTTTGTTTTTTTTAGACTGAAAAAATTGCTTTTATTTTAAGAGGTAGGTCGTAAAAAGTTTCTCTAATACCTTTACATGGAATTACATAATGGTGAAAGATGCTGGAAAAAATGGAATCAATATTCAAAAGTATGCAAAGATTTTGTAATTTTCCTGATCAGGAAGAAAGTGAATGAAAACTGAAAATTTTTTAGTAAATACAGAAAGCTTAAAAAATTACATATCTGTAATATTTCTTGGTGACCATGTATTTTCTATGCCATGTGGTAATCTGCAAATTGTTTTCATCTGTTGTATATTATGTTGGTTTTTGACTCTAGAAGTTTTAATTTCCTTGCATTATTGCAATATATTCATGCGTGATTCATGCAGAATTACTGCAAAAAACTGCCAATTGTTTGCATTTAGGTTTATAAATGATCTGTGCACAAAAATACAATCCTGAAATCTAAGTCAACATTTTTTTGTTTAGTTGTTTTGGCTATGTGTGTGTAGGTGTTGGCTTCATTTGGTGCATGCAGAAATTTTTCTTTAAATATGTCCACTGATGCATTGCTTTTATTAATGGCTATCTTTATTGTAAAACAGGCCTAGAGAATTAAATAGAATGAATTGTTCTGTGTTATAAAAATGCATAAATATATTTTGTATGTTTACCATGAATGAACAACCTGAAGTAGCATTTATAGCGTTTCTGACAAAAGAAGTTTGTATTCAAATTAATAATTTGACAGTAATCATTCTTTGATCTAAGAAATCAGTTTAAATTGCATAAGTAATGCTATCAAAGATTGATATATCTAGGCTACAAATCGAGTTATGTGTCACTGTTATTTACATTGTTAAGAGGTCAAAAGACCTTTTGTGTTTAAAGATTATTAGAAAGTACACACAACAAATTAGATGAGTGTGCATGTATTAAACTACAACAAAAAAGGCTCTAATGCCTTCATTTTAATCCTGCAGTTTTGTCTATGCAACAATCTCTTTAGGTTGACTGCAAAAACATATTAGAAACATCAGAATTATCACCAAAACTATCTAACTGCATAACCCGAGAAGAAGTGGTTTTAAATAGGCTTAAAATCGCACGCGCATTTGTCACATATCTTTTTTTTGTACTTGCAGGAGAAACTTCCCCACTCTGTCCTCAGTGTCACTCCACTGTCTATAGAACATTTACTCCTCTCCTGTTCGAAAGTCTCTACAGTTCATCAAAATTATTTTACGGCACAGACTCTCGCTAACCTTTTTTTGTCTTTCACCCAAATTACTCCTGGCATATTTGAAGTCCGTTCAGATGTTTCACTTAATATAATAGGTCCTGTTTATTTAAAACCTTTTATTTTTACATATCTAAGAAAAGATAAATCTAGCTTTATCCTCTCCTCATAGCATTGTCAATCTTTGAGTGGTCCGGTACATTGCTTTTGCTGTGAGATAGCCTTAATTGTTGACGTGGCGTAAAACACCAACTAATTAATTCACCAAAATGTTAATGGATTTGATATGGACTTGGCATGTTTGATGTTTCACAAATACTCATGAAAAGTAGTAAAATTAACAAATGTGACCACTCAGTAATCTGATGGTGCACGTCTTTTGATAACCAAAAAAGAAAGTAGCAGTTTTGTGGAGACAGAAAAAGATGAAACAAATAACGGTCAAGACTTTGAATCCATTCAACAGATTACTTGAGGAATGTTCTTTCGGTGACATGGATAAAAAGGAGATGTAAATACTGCATGCATGGCACTGCACAAATCATGATACAAGGATAGGCCCATACTTGCACTGACAGTGGGAATGCATAGAAATTGCATATAGCTTCATCACTTGTGCAGAATGATAATAAATTAATTCCTTTATTTGCCAAGTGAGATTGTACAAGGAACATGCCTTAATGGGTAATTATTTACTAGGATAATAAAACAAGCGTACCACATAAATAAGTGTATAATTCATCACCCAAAATGAAGAGTATAGTAAGCTACAGGAGAAGTACAATTTTCCCCCACCAACCCAGATGGAAAAGCAGAACAGCAGCAGCTTTAAGGGTAGGTGGAAAATCCAGATTACTGTAAGAGAACCGAATGGAAATTTAAAATAGTAATAAAAAAGTTTTCAAAAAAGATGGGCCTATCAGAAAAACATGTATAGTATACACATCAAAATGTCGGGCTTAGTCGAACGGAAACCCCCAAGGATTATGCAACATTTCATATTTATCCCAGTTTTTGGTAGCTTTGTGATGGCAGTCGATCAAGCTGTGTAAAGTCACATATCGCAGCTCAAGAGAGATAATCAGCAGCTCGACGTGAAAGGTTAAGTCCCTTGCCCCTGACACTTCGCAGTCATCTATTTCGGTTTTAAATCGGTGTTCGAATGTTTGCCCCTGGTTGAAGGCATATCGTTGATGTTCGACTACACGCACATTTGACGGCAGTTGCTAGGCAGCTCTACATATTCAGTCTTATTGCTTACCCTAGCACTTGTAAAATCTATTCTGGAAACGGCATCATCTGTAACATGGGCGAGTACGAAACACTCGCAAGAAAATCGTAGTACATGATGAAAAACGATGCATATTTAAATCCAACATATATATATATATAAAGAAGACTTATAAGAGGGAAAGGACGATGAATTTTACTGCGAGATAATAGTGAGTGTTTAGATGGGATGTGAAAAAAAACGATTGGAAGGACGGGAGTTCCCGCGGTGCATGATGGGATCGATGTGCACATTTCTATGTGAAAACGTGATGAATCTGTTTTAGGAAACACAGGCGGCACCCGACGGATTTATCTCAACCCGGGCGTCACGTTCTTACCCCCAGCCACCCATACTTCTCGGAGGCAGCACGCTATGGCTATAACACGGTGTAATGTGAAGAGGTGGGTCGCCCTGAGATGATGGTTGTCGACATCCTGAAATTTTCTGGAGCCCCATCCATGAAGCATGCTTCTCTCCCACGCCCCAACTCTCTCTTTTTTTCCTTCCCTCCCTCGTCCCGACGAAGATAAAAGCATACATTTACTGCTAAGTAATTATTATGGAACATCACCCTATCTTTCTTTCACTTCTTGTCATACTTGTTTAGCCGTTTATTCTGCGTACTGCCACCTTTATTTATGAGCTGCTGGAATACTTATCAAGAAGAACACGCCCCAGAATTGATGAATTTCCCGTAATTCATGTCAACGTAATCTTTCTGGCATGAAAACATTTTTCCAGTTTTTTTAATAGCAGCACAGGGACACACTTGAATGAATGCTATGACATTCTCTCACAGAAGCACACATACAGAGATTCGCCAAAAGATTGCAGGCCTGTGGGGTTGAAGAAGTATACCTTGCCGTTTAATGACAAAGTGCGCTTGTGAGCAGAGAATTAACACAACTGCTTTAATGGAGGGATTGGACATTTTGAAAATATTTGTGCCGGGAAAGATAAATCAAGCAATTTACAGAAAAAGAGCACACACAGAGAACTGCTAGTTTTCTTTTAATAAGGAGTGGCGCCGATGATCGAACTCTCTACATTAATTTGTAGGCACAAAGAACCACTTGATGGAGACAGAGCGATGCCCACTGACCCGAGAGGACAACCACCCATGAAAACTGACCCAATCATAATCGACGAATATGCGCGACAGTCGGATGGGTGGCGACCACTGGGCCATGAAGTCCCGCCTGTTCTCGTTCTGACCATAGACATTAATTGCCGTCCTTGTTCTGACCCCGTCTGCCTGGTGTCATGTGTCAGGCCGTCGTGACGATGATGTAGATAACGGACCCAGCACCCCTTGTCTTATACGGGCAGCACTTAAACGACCCCAGCTGCAATCAGGGATTGCCGTGTCAGATGTTTGAAAAATAAATGTTAAACATTAAGATCTATCTATCTATCTATCTATCTATCTATCTATCTATCTATCTATCTATCTATCTATCTATCTATCTATCTATCTATCTATCTATCTAGTGTCATAATTTAATTTTAAATTCCATTAAATTCTGTTATGTGTCTGAAAATTAAAGTGAATGATTTCTGCCTTACTGTGACTGTCCTCGCGACAAAAATGACGGACACACTAGTGTTAACAGTACACGAAGCACTTTGTTTGATTTTTGTTGTTTTTTCCAGTTTGTGTGTTTGCTTGGGATTCGGTTTGTTTGTTTTTTTTTTTTCTTAAAGTATGTCCATTAAAATCAGAAGGCCTGAGTGCCACTGAGAACATTTTGATAGCTAGACAAGTTGTCAGAAATTTATTCCACAATAACGTTTGTTAATTAAATGAAGAAAACGTCTTGATGATTCGAGGTGTAAGTTTGTACACTATTACATGGTTGAGGGTAACTGGGGAGGTGGGAGGAGGGCGATCACGTGCGGGGCTAGGGGTGTCGTTGCCCCTCCGCGTTCGGCCGGCTGCCCCTTTTGCCATCTGAACCTACTACCGCTGGTCAAGCGATGACGGCACGACAGAGGGTTCACGGAGATACAGAGGAATCGATGTCTGGTGCACGCACAGTCATCTCCTCCAGACTCCCCAACCCGTCTGACCACGACTGGCGTTGACGAGTATGGCGATATTAATGACAGTGTATATAGGTATTTTATTGATCTCCCTGTCCACTTCGCACAGAGCGGAGAGGCCAGTGACCTTTCAGAAAAGCGACAAGACTGACAGAAGATCGAAGCAAGCGATAATTCATTGATTATCATAGCAGTTTAACGCCGACTTCAGCTGTTTGAGCTCTCTTTTCCCACCTTCCCGCGTCTCTCTCTCTCTCTCTCTCTGTATATTTGTTTGCACGCGCGAGCGTGTGCGTGTGTTGTGGATAAAGCAAGTTTGCCAAGAAACTGCAGTCGACTCAGAAAGAACAACGAAAAGACAGCCGGGGAAAGGGGACTGGGGAGGAATAGAAGAAGTTATGATGACCTGTGCACTCTACGCCAGTCTTCACTACTCGCCGATACTACCCAGCCAAACTTAACTAAAACACCCTGACAGACGACTATGCAAGAATGACAGGTAGTTCCAAGAAAATTAAATTAATAATAATTATTACTACAGAGAACATTTCCCCGTGTGGTGGCAAGCTTAATGCGCTGAGAGATACTGGGAAGGAAAAAATTCTATACAGACAGATTATTATGTGTTCACTAACTTTTCTCTGGTAAATTAAAAAGAACTATTTCTGTCCTCCTGAGCTAAAGAGAAAGACTACTTCAGTTTTGTGCGCACATTCAGCTTTTGTTATAAAAAAAGGGTGAGGGATTTTGTAAAGAATAAAACCAAAAACTGGGGAAACTTTATGTATGCCGTGAAAATAGCCCACGAGTTTATTTCTCTGCCAAGTCCTCAAACTTCCTCGTAATAAATGTCAGGAGTCAAGTTCCATTAGTTAAAGTACGTTGGTACTTTGCGCCGGAAGGAGGGTTCGAGCGGGAGGGGCTGTACGAGTGGTTGCAACACTTGGACGCTTTGATGCGCGTGTTAGCTTGTTGGATGACTGCAGCAGCTCGAGATGGATCGGTCTGTGAACTCCCCGGAACCAAGCCATCTCATCAGCACGTCTGTTGTCACCGTCGAGAAAAATAGAGAGAGAGAGGGGGGGGGGTTGTGTGTGAAAGAAATGGAAGGAAAATAGATAATGGCGAGTGGAAAACGCTAGAACAAAACAGCAGGGATGAAAAAAGGAAAAGGAGTAGAAAGAGTCGAAAAGTGTAGCAATGTGCAGGAAAGTGAGCACCTATGCAGGACATCAACATTTTTGCGACTGTTGTGAAAAGCAGAGCGAATAGGTCGGTGAGGTCACAAAGTAGACTTATCGAAGTTACCGGCTCGGTTAAAAGCAATTTCACAAAAAAACAGGACACACGAAGATTAAGACGAAACTCGCAAAAGTAAGTTTTCTGTGAACGTAATAAATATTTTGGTTAACGCCCTTGTTGTTCCCTTGGTTCCTGCCCTAGCCTGCTGTGTAGAGGGACACGAGATTCGATCAGCTTTAGTAACATGAGCTCAGCTGCATGGGCACAACGATAGGATCTGGTCAGTTTGTTAACTATACAGTTTGTTTCTATACAGGCTGACGCCTCTGAAAAAAAAATTGCTAAAGAAAGATATTAACTACCAAAGAACGGTCTCTTTGTCTCACAACCATCTTACACTCGCTATGTTTTTCCTTTTCCACTCCTCTTTCTCGCTCCATCCCGCCCCCTCCCCATTCACTGAATTCAGTGGATGCTGGCCTGCTTCACGTTAGTTTTTCTTTCACGATATTTTGTTCATCTTTTTTCAGTTCTTATACGACCCGCTTCTGCATACCTCTATTTTCTGACACAAAGATCATGACATACATCGACGGGTAGCTGTTAACTTTCGCGCCCATCCGCAACACTCGCTTGTGTATGCACACACATACAATCATGGGCGTCTGTAAATGCACGATCGTGGTAGATTGTATCTTTCCTTTTACCATTCTTTGACAGAATTATTCACGTCCACTCAACGCGAGAGTCGTCACAGTTGCAATTCATTCCAGCGTTGAAAGAAAGATCGTTTATTGAAAGCCATTGGCGACATTAAATGGTTTTTGCTTACATGAGTTTGCTTTCAAGCAGCCACACTGATCAATCAAATCAACATGCTCGCCTTGTTCAATGGGAATGGAAAGATTACGATTTCTATTGGACATTAAAACAAAGAAACTTTACAAAATGGTAGTGTCATTCAAATGTCCTTTTCATGACATCAGCTCAAGCGCTGCACAATAGCATCTTCATGCTTGTCGAAGCACATGGAAAACAAAATATTATGGGATATTTTGGGGTTAGTGACAGCAGATAACTAGAGAAAATACTGTAATTGAACCATGATAAGACTTCTTTCAACCTTGTCATTCAGTCACAACGTACTTACATACACCAAGCCACCCAGCCACCTCTCCCCCAACACATATCTCTGTGTGTGAGATTGAGAGAGAGAGAGACATTTAATTGTCCACGAAGTCTGCATGTTTGCTTGAATGTAATCATATTTATTTACGCATTATACACATTTATCAAGTTCTAAACCTAAGACAGCATACTTTTGGTATAAGAAAATATGCCTGGAAATATAAAAAGTGTGAGGATGGGAGACTCAGTAGGACATGTTAGACACTAAGTATTCAATAAGGCTACTATCTTGGGTCTAAAAGCCTCACCCATAATCCTCCCACCACTGCACTCTCACGACACTTCCTGACACATTACAGCGACATCTGCTTACACAAGTTGCAGCAACAGTACTGTTTGTTTCAAATGTAAACAATGTAATTAAATTTTTAAACGCATGATCAGAATGCATTTAGGTACATGTAATTAAGTGTCACATTTTGGTTACACAAAAAAACTTGAAAATGGAACACTTGCTTTAGACAGTGAATTCAAGGCTACACGCCTATTTCTTATTGAATGTCTGGCATTCTGTCGTCTTTGCCTTCATCTTACTCAGACAGGGCATCAAACAGGCACAAATAACACATGCATGCATGTTCTTGCAGACCATAAGGAGTGAGGTCCGCTTGCCTGTTTGACACAAATACTATTGAGGAGTTCATGTACATTATCTCTCGCTAACGCCTAGTAAGTATGACATCGACGTAGGATCTATTGTTTTCCAGGTTTATTACGACTACAAGTTACACGGATAACAGGATAAGTTACTTTGGGATATCTTACTAAAGCGAGAGCACACACACACACACACACACACACACACACACACACATTCAAATGCACACACGCACGCACAGTCACACGCGCATGTACTCACACCTAGCATATTCACACATGCACACATTCAGACACACAGCCACCCACCCACTCACGCAAACACACCCCACAACGCACACATATGCATACACAGACACACGCACGGATACACATAGACGCAAGTACAGTCTATCGACCACACCATCGATCATCACCTCAGGCCGAGAACATCTCATTACCTATGAGCCTGTCCTTTGGCCAAGACCAGTCAGTAGCTGCACAAAGCGCTGTGAACAATATTCATATTGTTTCCAATACGTCTTGTCGTGCGACTTTATAAACACGAGTAGTACACTAAGAGCCACTTTGTTCGAAACAAAGGAACACAGTCCTAACAAACACAGTCTACAAATGATGGTGATTCTCAGTCAAAAAGAACATTCAAAAAAAAAGCTCAAGTCCTGTGACAGTTTTATCTTTCATTTTAAAGCAGATGGTCATGCATTGAAAATACGTATCCACAACTATAATTTGAGACACGTATACTTGTGTAATAGAAGCAAATATGGAAAAAAACAGGTGAGGAAGTGAAGAAAATTACAGAGACTTTGGCACATTGAGCACCTGTATGTCTATCTACTGTACGGTAAGCAGAAACAAACAATCGCAAATCACACACATTGTGTGCGCACAGTTGTGTTGCTGAGCGAAGAACTTGCGACACCAAAAGACGGTAAAGGCGACCACAGTGCTAACTAACTGATGCTTGAAAAGTTGTAATAGCAGGCACCATCAAACCATTTGCACGAATTCTTTATATTTTCACCATTTAACTCGTAACTATTTTCATCATGAAATCTGGGTGGTACAATGAACTGCGCAGCACAGAGCCAGTTCTTGGTTCACGGCTCTTTCAACTTGCTGCTTCAAGGTACATGGAATGCAGGAAAGACAACAACAAAGGCGAATGAATGAATGCTAGCCATATTTATTCATTTAATATAGGTAAAGACAATCAGTTACATAGACGATAAACGGACCAGAGAATTTCAGATACGATGCCAACGCTGGCTGGAATTCTCGAACGAGGTGAAATGTTACAGATACCGTTAAGGGACCTCTGTGTGCAGCAATGGAACAGTCGTAAGGTTGTCCGTCTCCAGGGGGTGGGGACAAACGGGGTGGGTGCAAAGTACTTTGGCTTGGGTGGCTAATAAGGCTTATGGTTCTGTAGTTCTGGTACTGCTTGGTGTTTCCTTTTTTGAGACCATTCTTTGAGCCATTCTTTGCGTTTCCAGACCGTTTTGCACAGGACAGTGAGAACCTTTGTAGTTTCTTACCCACGCTGCTTGAGGAGTTCAGCTGGCACATTATCAACGCCTGGCGACTTACCTCTCTTCAGACTATGTACAGCTCTTTCAACTTCTTGCCGTAGGTCACGTAGGTCAGCAGGTTCACTGTTTCTATTCTGGTTGCTTTGACGGATGTTGGCATCAGTCTTCAGTGAAAGTTATACGGGTCTTTGCAGTACTTTGTCTTAGTCCAACGGTTGAGTACAACATTGCTTTCTGTGGGAAGATGGCCACTGCTGTCCTTTGAGTTGTTGGTATGTCTTTTTTACTGTCACTTTGTACCATTACATCCTTTTCGTCGCGGCATTGGCTCTCGATCTAGTTCTCCCTGGCTGCTTTAACACTTTTGTGATGGTACAGCTCTCTTCTTTGTATTTGGTAGATGCTTCCGATTTGCTTTTCTTTTCTCCCTTCAAGACCCTCCTTTGGCCACAGAGATCTAGGATGTCATTCGTGATCATGGCTGTTTCCTAGGTTGTTGACAGAAGCATCTTTTTGATCTTTCCAGCGAAGGCGTCTACATCACATTCCACCAGGTTCACTGCGGCAAATTTTTCTCAGACTTCTGCAACGTTTGGGTCTTGCAGCTTCTCCAAATCGAGGCGAATTCGGGGGCTGTCTAAGAGTCGGTTTGCTTTCAGCTTCAGCTTCAGTTTCAGGTTCGTAAGAACAAGGCCATTGTCGCTACCTATGTCAGCGCCTGGTTACGTCCTTGTTTTGGCCTTGTTGATGCTGGATTTGAAGCGTCTCGGCAGCAGGATATAGTTGATTTACTTATGGACCAATCTGTTTGGTGAGTGCCATATGGCCGTCCTTGATTTCTTGCGGGGTGAAGGAGTTGGCTTAGGTGAGTCTCTGGTTCTGCGCAAATTCTAGAAGTCTGATGTCCCTGTCGTTGGTTTCGCCAAGGCCATATTTGCCCAAAGTTCCTGCCCATTGCTGGTAGGCGTGTGTGCCGACCATTGTACAAGGTGACTAGAACGCATGAAAATGTTCTTTTTTGGAAGTGCCTTTACAACCCTGTGTAGCTTTTGGTAAAATTTGCATTTTGTTGTCTCCATGCGTAAAAGTCATTTAAGGACATATACAGCTGCATCAGCACCATTTCCGAGGAACTGCTAGCGTAAGAACCAGCTGGCCTTAGACCACGTAGGAGCACAGTTGACCAGATCTTCAACTCTCGCATCCTTAAAGAAAAACATCTTCAGCATCAGGAACTCTACCACAAAGTCGTTGACTTTGAAAAGGCATTCGACAGAGTCTTGTACGAGGGTCTGTGGCAAGTGATTCGAAAATCCAACATCAACGAAGGCCTCGTTCAAGTCACCAAAGCGCTATATAATAGCTCAACGAATGCAGTACTGCAGAATAACCAAATAGGAGCTTACTTTCGCGCCACAGTAGGCGTACGTCAAGAATTTCCCCTATCACCGGGGCTGTTTAATATCTTTTTGAAGAACATCATGCTCGAAACCCTCCACGACCTTCATACTTCCATTTCCATTAGTGGAAGGCTGATCTGCAACCTAAGCTTTGCAGACGACAGAGACCTGTTTGCAGGCACTAACAAAGAGCTGCAAGACCTCACCAACAGAAAATTCGAACGCATATAGAATGGAGACCAGCACTGAAAAGAGTAAAAGTTATGACCAGTGGCAACGGTAAAGCAGAGATCTTAATTAAAGGAGTACAACTTGAAGAGGTAAACAGCTTCAAGGACGGCAGTTCCACACCAGATATCCACAACAGGATCGCAACAGCAACAGCGGCAATGGCTAAGCTAGATAAGATCTGGCATACCAATAAGATAAGGTTCACTACCGAGTACAGTCTGTACAAATACCTGGTAATACCGATCCTGCTCTACGGATGCGACACGTGGACTATGTTTGCCAAAACGGAAAGGAGAATCCAGGCATTCGAGAACAAATGTCTGAGGAGGCTGCTCGGATCTCATACAGAGAACACAGAACCAATGACTTTGTATGAAACAAGATTGCCGCATTCATGGGAAACCATGAATCTCTACTTTGAATAGTCAGGTGACGGAAGCTGGTCTTCTTTGATCATGTGACCCGGCACGACACCTTGAAGACTATCCACCAAAAAACACTGTCGGGGTGGGGTGTATCCGACGCCGCGGTGGCCAGAGGAAGAACTGGCTTACGAACTTCAAAGACTGGACTAGTCATCCTGCACAGGACGTGTTCAAAGTAAGCAAGAGCGGCGGGCCCTGTCAGCTGCCGTGTCTATCCATGTGCTCCCCCCAACGCCAGGTACCAGTTAAGGGACGACTGAGTGACGCCGCTAGCAGCTGGGAGGAAGGGGAGGGAATTTGTGTTCTACGCCGAACCAGCAACTAAGGCTATATCTCGGCACAACAACCAACCCTGTAAACGTGCCATTTGCAGAGACAGGACAGCGTGTCCGAGACAAGATCAGAATTGTATTGTTCACAAATGCTAAACGTTGCGGCCATTAACAACTAGCTGAATAGCTAAGGTAAAGAGGTCAGCTAAACAAGATTTTAAGATATTAGCAGCTTAACTGACAGCTGTTTTTTAACTGTCAATTTACGGATTGCTTTTGTGCAAATGGGCTCAAAGCTCCATTAAATCTTCGAGGAAATGATAGATCCAGGAGGATTCCTGATAGCTCATATCTATGAAAAAGACGCTAAAAATATTCCACGAGAAATCTCTCCTTCCCTTCTTAAAAGAAATGCTTCCACTTTCATGAAGACTCCCTACTGTGCTTCTTGCTCACAACTATTTCCGAAGTAACAAGACCTTAGAGTAAATTAATAGCTATAGCATCGAGTTAAATGACTTCGACTTTCTAATAAAAGAATTTAGAGGTTGATTTATCCCAGTACCTACACCTTCTTAACCTCTCTGAAATGTTTTCAATGAAGTGATTGCTAGAAGCATCGCATCAGGCGAGTGTCATAAAGACTTTACAATGCTTGCAGCCCGAGCGCTAACCGCCACTGAAAAAAACACTTTCTGCTCAAGGACGAAAGAAATTGTTTCTGATCGCAGAGACCTTCTCTTCTTCATCAGACGAGCGCTTCCGAGAGCTTTTCGCCAGCGAAATAAGCATTCAGCCTTACTCTTCTTCCTGTCTGAACGGGTTCTTACTGATCTTAAGTCATACATGAATCACTTTTTTTTTCCTTTTTGGCGGATTCTGTTTATGAGTCTAATCTCAATGCGTGACTGTGGACGAACTCTCGCCTCATTTTCCGGTCAGACGGCGAGATCCCGAAAAGGTCGACGTCTGAAAGGCAAGCCCACTTAAAGCAAGGAGCGACCCACGGTTCACGTTCGCGTTAGTTTGCTGATTCAGGCTATTTCCCTGTCTGCTGCACATGAGGCCGTAACTCCACCCTGCCCAAATTCCCGCTTATTTACTGGTTCCCTGGTTTTTTCCGTCTCGACACAATGACGTTATCTAAATCAGAAGCTTGTGATAGTTGCTGGTGTGAAATTCGCTCACTTTTTGACATCAGTCTATAAAATATCGTAATTGTATGTAATCAAATAGTAGCTACGGTTATTTCCGTAAAAAAAAAATGTTCCTAACAGAATTTTTGTCCTTCTGTTTTAAGAAAGAATTCATACAATTTTGGCTCTTTCTGTGCATGTTTCGTGTTGACACGCGTATAATTTGAGCGACTTAGAGAACACACGTAGTACAGACAATCATTACAGTTGCAATACACTTTCGAGAATAAGACATTTCGTAATTGCTCACTCGTAAACTCTGAACGATCCGTTATGAGACTTTGTGGAACATCTTTTTTAAGCTTATGAAGCAGTCACAAACTGAAATGCTATGAATAATAATTTTCTAGCGAACTCATTAGATAAAAGAGGAGGCGATGAAATATCAAAAGCCATTACAAGCCACTATAGCTGGGGAAATTCTCAGAGCAACCGAAGAAGGAATACCATCGACTGCTTAGCAGCAGGGCTGCGAAGAAAATAAGAAACTGCGAAGAAAATAAAAAGTAAAAATTGAACAAATGAGGTAAAAAAGAAGCAATAAAAAGACACAAACAAATTGTAACAAAGATGACGCTCAAATCCCCAAGAAGTATCATGCACTAGAAACCTCACGGCCTTGTTTCTCTTTATTTCCTGTAACTTCGTGCTCAAGGCTGTATAAATTAGCATCCTCTACTTTTCCCGCCGCCGTCTTAGTTTTTTCTCGGAAGTATCTTCTGTAGCGCCAGTAAAATTTGGTGTGAAGCGAGGTAATCGGATCAACGTTGCACAAGACAAATGCCGAGCCTCAGCGACGGCAGAACAGCAACCTTGATGAGAATGTCGCACGACTCGCAATGGTCGGCGGTCTACACTACAGCGAAATACTCAAGAAAAGTGTTGGAACGACGTGTCAAAGTTTTTAAACCATTTTATGATTCCTGACAGCAAAAGGGAAGACAGAGAAGACACAGAAGGTGAGACAATCCAAAAGACTGCTCCCTGCAATTGGCCAAACCGGAATGGACGCCAGGCCAGCGACAGGAAGTGGAATTATTTAGAGAAATTACATTGGGTAACGCACATGAACTACAACAAAGAGGTATCTTATTTTTTTCTAGACATCTCTTTGTCGGGCCCGGCTTCATCCTGTCTTCTCTTTGTTCCACGCAGGTTTTTTTTTCTTTCATCTAGCTCACCGCGTTGATGGCAGAAATCGCCTGAAGAATCTGAGTCGCGTCTGGCGCCTTCTAAACACAGAGTTGTCTTTCACTGTTAAGTCGCATCTTACATTGCCTCCATTTTCAGTTTCACATTTCTGGTCAGCTTCCTCCACCATTTCTTTCATCTGTCGCCTTCATCTCAGTTCTTTTATTCTTGCTTGAATTCAAATCTTTAAAGGAATTGCTTACCTCTCAAGACCTTCTGAATTATTTTGACATAAACTTCATAAACAACAACGAAGAAAGATTATATAATGTTCGCCTACTATTAAACGCGACTGTATTCCAACATTGTGTCCAAAAAAGCTCTGATAACTCCTTCAGAGTAACACAAGACACCGAGATGAAATGCGGCTTGGGAATAAGTACACGAGAAGTATAAGTCTTGTCTTCAGGGATCACTCATCTAGCACGGAAAATGTCAAACACAGATTGAATTTGTTCCTTTCTCTTTACCTTTCTCTACTTAATAATAGTCGTCATCCAGGAATCATAAGTTTTTAAATATTACTGTATTTCATCTCATTCTGAACCAGATGAACAACGTCTGCCAGCTGATAAAAACATAGAACAACGGATGAATGTCAATGTAGATTAAATGAGGCTTTACATGTGACTTGGAGCTTAGCTAAGGAATGTGTTCTAGAAAGAGCGCACAATGTAAATAGTTTTCATAAAATAATAATGCCCATATTCATCTCATATGAATACTAATGGTTATATCAATGTCATATCAAGATTAATGGTAATATTAATAACAAAAACCTGTAGATGTATTCTATAGAATCTTGATAATTGGCAAAGCAGAAATAAAACATAAAGCTGAAAATAAAATTATTTAATTGAAAAGTAATCCTTAAGAATTAGTAAAAGAAGAAAATCTGGCGTTCAATTTCTCGTACTTAAAAATAATTTTCTCTGAACACGCGTAAATCACAAGTTGCCTGTATTACATTGTTCATTTGGTTTTTTCTCTTTTTTTATGGTAGCTGGTGCAGAAGAACGCATTTAACTTTCACGGCCTCTTTGTTCCTCTTGTCTTGAACAGTGACAGAGCGGGAACAACATCTAGTCCAATTTGAAGAAACCCCTAACAAAAGAAGATCATACACAGCAGCAAGTTTCGAGTACGCGAAGCAGAAAATGAGTGCCGTTGCACAGAACCACAGTGAAGCGAAGGAAATTTCTTCTATTGTTCTTACTATACAGTCTGCCAGATAATGAAAGAAATAACATGAGGGAAGTGGGGTATGAGAGGAGAAAGGTGCGTTGGAGTTGCTTCCCCTTTCCCGCCAAGAAACTGCATCGCCTTAAATGCACATCACGTGGCTGTAAACTGTGGTCGTGTGGTTTGTTATTAATCTGCAGAACAACTCTATCTCGCTCTTCGTTTGTCGCAAACTCTATTTGTTTTAGATTTGTTAAAGTAAGTGCTTCATTTTAAACACTGTTAGTATTATTTTTTATTTATCTGTACGTATTGAGGACATTATGTAATCAAATGTGATATACAGCGATGAAGTCTTTTTTTAAAATCTAGTTTTGATATCTTATTTTTTATGCAAACATTTTATAATTTTTAAAAACTTTGACTTCACACGACTTCTATATAATGTATTATTTTATATGTTACTTATATATATATATTATTTATAAATAACCATTCATAAAGTTAAGATTTTTTCTTTTCAAATGGTCTATTTCTCAGAATGATTGTATGTTGCCTGAGAACTAAACAAAACAAAGATAGGGGAGACACGAATGCAAATGAGATAATATGTAGATAGTTCAATTATTGAAATGCAAATACGCCCTATGACAACGTTCATGACATAGCACGGCAACTAAAAATCAGAATAACAGGCAGGAATCAATCATGACACTCGACACCCAAATATGCATTTCTACGTTAAAATCAAATTAAGAACTTAGGTCAATCTCTACCACATTTTCGGCTGTTCATTCTTAACTTATCTTCTTACTGTTTGTGGTGACAGCTGCTCAGTTCACAAAATGTCAAAACTTGCTGCAGATACAATCTGACTCTTTATCGAGAATGACAGCAAAACACAGTCATATATACAATCAGCACGGGTCTCTGGCATTTCCTGTTCAGATGATCTTCCTTCATTTCCTTTTTTGAACAGCACACGACATGTTGTCCATCAGTTATTAAAGCCTGCCAGTTTTAAGTCAGCAAATGATTTTTGGAGAGTTTTTTTTCCTCTCCTTGTTTACGACTGTTTTGAAAGAGACTTTTTAAAAGTTCGTTTTGATTATGTGCAGGGTTGGACTGAGCAGATAAATCCTTCCTATAGAGGGTTTCAACGAAACTGCACATGACGTCACCTATGTTTGATCACGACCACTCTGTCTTGGTGGTCTCTCCTTGAAATAGAACATCTGTATTGAGTTTAAATCATAGACCAGATTTCTTTTCTCCTCGGAGAACTCAATGTCCCCCGGACATCACTCATCTTTCTTTGCCTCCCATTATGACCCGGTTCCTATCACAGGGTCAGTTCACGGTAGTCCTTGTATTGGTGGACACGTGGGAATTGTACGAGGTGGGAGATTGGTGTCGCTTCCCTTTCCTCTGGAAGAGGTTGACGCACATCTTGGTGTTGAAGCTAGCGTAGATGATGGGGTTGGCGGCGCTGTTTAGGGGCGCCAGGCTCTGGATGAAGGTGCTGAGGGCCACGATCTCCTGTGACTGGTCGATGAAGCCATAGACGTCCAGCAAATCGAAGACGAAGAAAGGACTCCAGCAGATGACGAACACTGCAACACGGTCGTATTGTAAATGTTACGAACGCCTCGATTGGCTGTTTGGTGATTTGCATATATTTAAGGGCGCGCACGCACGCACGCACGCACGCACGCACGCACACACACACACACACTGACTTCCGAGTACACATTAGCGCACACAAAATCACATTTATGATTGTTTACAGATGATAACGTTCCTTTTATATGATTATCATAAATTTGACAATACACTGTCAACGCCAATGTTATCACTACTAGCACTGCTGTTGTTGTAGAACTAATAACATTGTAAACAACTATGTACAAACGTGTGAACAGGAGATAGACTCTTTTTTTCTATCCATCTATATTTGAACATTCACTCACTTATTAGCACAGCACACTCACACACATGCAAACACACACGCGCATTCACAGTTCTCACCCAAGACGATGACCAGTGTCATCTTGATGGTCTTCATCTTGGCCTTGGGAATGAGTCCTCTACTGCTAGTGGCGCTGTCCTTGAAGTGTCTGTTGTTGGCTGCTACATAGATGTGGCCCCCTAGTCATCATATGTCATCGAACGGTCACTTTATCATAGCAGAATAGCTGTCATGAGTGTGTGTGTGTGTGTGTGTGTGTGTGTGTGTGTGTGTGTGTGTGTGTGTGAAGGGGATAATGTGTGTTCAAAGACATAGATATGTCCTTAAACTTAACAGTAAAGACGTGCTATTTATCTCCCCACTAAACTCATCCAATCCGACCGGCCCTCTGTGTATTTTCCCGTGGAAACAAGTGCGAGAAACACGTACACAATCAGACACAAAACACTCAAACTCTACACACACTCACACAAGTTTGTAGACAGAAGACTATGTAAACAAGGTACAAGAACTGCCTCCTCTCACGCGCGGGCAAGCTTATACAAATATTTCATAAAAATATTGAAATTGGAGAATGAATACAACTCAGTCGCTAGAATGTTGCTGCAACAAACGTTTTTATAGAGTGTAAGATAATGTCCGTATAACGACAAAAGATCATTTCTTCGTAAAGTGGTTTCATATTTTTCTTACTATGTGATTTCACATTTTTCTTACTACATGATTTTCTTTCTTCCCACACTCTTAATGCTCCTTTCCATTACTTTGTTTCTCAACTACCGAAGCGTTATTTTTTCCGAGTACCGAGTTTGCTGTTACAAAAATACTTGATCACTCTTGTGTCGCCTCCTCTTCCTTCTCATTTCCCCCTTCCCTCAAAGATTTCTCTTTTTATGAGTTCCAATTATTGTTTGTAGAAATTTAGTTTCTTCCGGGGGAAATCTTCTGCGTGTTTGCACTGCACTAAACGTGGGATGTCATTCCAAAGCCTTATCGTGTTCACATAATGGAAAGTGAGTTTTCGTTTTCTTGGGGTTCCCTCCGCGTGCTCTATTGCCTTTTCAAGAAAATGCAGCAGGAAATAGTACTAGCAAGGCAGAACAATTGTGCTAGAGAGAGCGAATGAGGAAAATGTTTGCAAACATGAACGCATGTACGCGTGCACGCACTCACGCACGCACGCACGCACGCACACACACACACACACACACACATACACGCGCTAACTGAACAAATGAACGGATAAGGACAGATGGCAGGAATAGAGGGAAGAAGAGAAAGGGAGAAAGAAAAATTAGAAGGAATAGGAGAACAAATGAATATAGGGTATAGTAATAATAATAATAATAATAGTGAAGATTTTTATAGTGCATATTCACACTCATAGAGAGCATGCTCTTAGCGCTTAAAACGAGGAAGAGTCGTGGACTAAGTAGATACAGAACAAAGGGACGAAAGAAAACGACAGTACTGACGAAACAGAAAACAAAAGGCATCAAGTAACAGGAACAGAAAAATATAGTGATTCTGCAAGAAAGATGGGTAAAGTAGCAAGAGGGAAGGGGGGGTAAGAAGGACTAGCATTGTGTGGACTGTGTTAGGAGTAATGCTCAAGGAAGAGGTGCGTTTTCAGTGCAGATTTGAAAGATTCAGTTGTAGGAAGGTGGCGGATATGGAAAGGAAGAGAGTTCCATTGTTTTGCAGCACAGTAGCCAAAAGTCCTGTGACCATATGTTGTTGTTCTGGTGACAGGAACAGTTAGAATACGGTCGTCAGACGAAGAGCGTAGTTGTCTGGAGGGAGAGTAAGGGATGAGAAGTTCAGAGAAATAGTCAGGACAGGAGCCAGCAAAGAAATTAAAACACAGCACAGACAGTTTGTACTGAATGCGAGAACGGATGGGTAGCCAGTGTAGAAAACGAAGGAGAGGAGTGACATGGTCCCGTTTCCTTGCTCTAAGCACCAGACGCGCAGCAGAGTTCTGTACTCTCTGGAGTCTCTGAATGAGGTAGTCAGGGCAGCCTGCCAGCAAGGAGTTGCAGTAGTCAAGTCGAGAAAGAACAAACGAACAGACAAGAGTGTTGGTAGCGCGTGTAGAGAGAAAGTGACGGATAGCACTGATCTTACGGAGCTCATAATAGGCAGACCGACAGACAGCTGTTATATGTCTATCGAGTGTCATGTCATCAGTGACAATAAATCCCAGATTCCTAACAGATGACGTGAAGGTGATGTTGCTGTCGCCCACCTTGATGTGATTGGGCAGACTGACGAGTGAAGGTTGATGTCTTCTTCTATGGCACAAGAGGGCTTCCGTTTTATCATCATTTAGTTTAAGCTTGTTTTTTACCATCCAGCCCTTGACATCGCTGATACAAGCTTCAATAGAGCTAATAGCAGACTGAGACTCAGCCGGCGGAGTGGAACAGTAAAGCTGCGTGTCATCAGCATAGGATTGATGAGAAACCTGGTGAGACTGGATGCATGATGAAAGGGGCTTAGTATACAGGATGAACAGAACTGGGCCAAGTACTGAGCCTTGGGGAACACCACAGAAAAGTGAAGCAGGGCGAGATGTCTGACCATCAACTGACACGGTCTGGGTCCTATCAGTGAGATAGGAGTTGAACCATGAGAGCGCAGGTCCAGAAATCCCGTAGAGGGTGTGAAGTCTGTGAAGAAGCAGAGAGTGGTCTATAGTGTCAAATGCAGCAGACAGGTCCAGTAGGGTTAATGGAGAGACATCACCACTGTCAAGAGCAGATAATATGTCTGTTGTTACTTAATAAGAGTAGTCTCGGTGCTGTGGAAAGGTCTATACGCCGACTGAGCTTGTGGGATAAGATGGTGCTCTTGTAAGTATGCCCAGAGTTGTGTCAAAACTATTTTCTCTATGATCTTAGAGAGAAAAGACAAGTTGGAAACTGGACGGTAGTTGTTCAGGACATTGACGTCAAGCGTGGATTTCTTTAGAAGTGGCCTCACCACCGCATTTTTGAACAAAGATGGGAAAACACCTGACGACAGGCTGACATTTACAATATTAGTGATGGCAGGAAGTAGAGTATCTAGGCACTCGAGCAGAAGGCTTGTGGGCATCGGATCTAACTCGCAAGTTGTTGGTTTAGCTTTTAGAATAACCGCTTTCACATCGGTCTCAGAGACTGGTAGGAACTTGGTCATGGAGCATCCTGGGAGGGCATCACAGGAGATGCTGTCAAGCGCCGACACAGAGTCCAAAGATGATCGAATGTCCGATATCTTGCTGGTGAAATAATCACTAAAAACTTGCGGCAGCAGTGAAGCAGGGTAGGCAGTAGGCAGTGGTGTTGCTGTCTTAGATCCAGTCATTTGAGAGCAGATGGCAAAGAGCTTTTTGGAGGAGGTGCAGTTAATTATTTGGCCCTGAAGATATGATGCTTTAGCCGCATAAATGCATTTTGCAACGCTTCGCTTTGCGGCATTATAAATTTCTTTGTGGATGGCGAGTCCAGTCTTCCGCCAAACACGTTCAGCTCGCCGGCGCATGCGCTTCAGGTCACGGAGTTCAACACGGATCAGTGAATACCAAGGCGCACATTTAGACTGGCGCATCAGACGTCGAGACACTGGGGCGTGGTCATCAACTACTCTACGCAAAACACAGTCAAGTTGCTCGGCAGAGGGTGGTTGGAGGAGCGCCATCTGCAGCTGTGCTTTGAATGCCAGTCTATCCACATTTTGTAATGACCGAGTGGGTCTGAAAACTGGCGCCGATGATGGGCATTTGCGATCCAGTTCGATTAGTACAGAGTAGTGGTCAGATGAGAGATCATGGGAAACATCAACTGACTGGACTAAGTGGTCATCAGGTCGATGTATGACCCAGTCCAGGATGTGATCTCTTTTGTGAGTTGGTTGCGACACGGACTGGACAAAACGAAAGGTGTGCAGCATTTCGGACAGTTTGACAGTGTCAGGGTGAGAACTGTTGTCGAAGTGCACATTCACATCTCCGAGGAGTATGGCGGGTCCAATTAGTGTATTGCTATAATCCAAGAGATCATGGAATTCTGAGAAAAATGTAGAGGCTGTAAGTTTGTTCCTGGCGCTAGGAGGAGGTCTGTGCATCGAGCAATGAGGAGCCGAAGAGGTATATAATTAACATTTAGTATATAGTTAACATTTTTTTATACCCTTCATGGGGTGAATTAATAGAATAAACTGTCAAATGTCAAAAAAAGGTAGAAGGAATAAAAAGAGGAAGTGGGGAGGGTGAAAGAAAAGAGCAGAATTGCATGCTTGCTACTAGTCCAATTAGTCCGTTCTTTTATTTTAAGCTTGTCTTACGATCAGTTTAAAACTACCCTCTAGAAAATCACAAACAGTAAAACTTGAGGGACCCGCAGTCAGGGGCCCATGCCTCATGGGGCAAAAGGTTTTCGGATGAATAAATATCGATCCGATAGCACACGGAAATCACGTGCTCTGCCTGCTGATTAAGAAACGGGAATAAGTGGGCTAACGACCAGGTTCCCCGGAAGTGCAAAAATTACAGCCCTTTTATGCTGACAGAAGGCGTTTGGTAGGGTTTCTTAAAAAAAAACCTTTTAGACTTTTGCCGCTAACATCAAGAGGACGTGAAAACTAATGCGTGACATTTTTCTCCTCTGATCAAATATTGAACATCGAACTCAGTGGCGGAACTCAGTGGTACTCTCAGCCACTTGCTCTGTCCTCTCGACTTCAAGTCCGGCTTCGAGCAAAAGGCAGTTAAATGTTGGGTTAATAGTATCTTTATTGATGGTTTCAAAAGAACTTCTTCTTACCGAGAAATACCTATGACTGCAGCAATCTCAACATTCATAGAAGATAAGACCAATTCGTCTGTACTTTAGCCAAACCAGCTTTGATCTAAACTTCCTTAAACGCGTTTATAGAACTATAAACAGACGATGTTATCTGGGTCTTCGCTGTCACTTTTTAACTTTTAAAAGATGTGAGTAGATAACCCGGATATTAAAGGTAGACAACCCGGAAGCACCGCGTCTGCCGCACGCCGTCGATGAAATCAGCATCGAAATCGTCTTTTTAAAAGAAAATATTTATGGGCAAGATTTTTAAGCCTTGCACCATACACTCACAGCTGCACTCTGTGGGCTGTCTGTCAACAGAATGATTGGACCATTTAACGTAAACATGTTCTGTTTTTTTCTGTTGTTTTGTTGTTGTTGTTGTTGTTGTTGTTTTTTTTTTTGCCCTAACAATTTCGTGTCGGTTGATGTTCACAGGATGCGTGGGACAATTCCGAGGCACCGTGCAGGATGCAGTCTATAGCTTGGCAATTCGGTTCCATGCTTGCTCTTTTGAATGGCCGGCAAGTCCTTTCTTGGATCACGTTTCGGAACTTCTTAAAAGGTCTACCTGTTTTGAGCTGGCTTTACCTTTTAAATATTTAGCAATAATGACAACCATATTTTCAGAGTGTTTTAAGCTGGTTGTACACTTCTTTCTGTACCTGCAGCCCACGCAGCGGACACGAAAAATACACAACCTTCGCGATAAAATGACGCGTAATCTAAAAGGCAGTCTTAAAAAGTGTGAGCAACTAAAATAAATTACCACAAAAAACAAAGGAGAAAGAGGGGGGCTAGCGGGCGGAGAGAAGGAAGAAGAAAACAGACGGACTGTCGTAACACACGGGAGCTGACTCACCATTCTTGATCAGCCTCGTGCCGCCACTGTTAGGAATTTCGCCCACGTTTAAAGCCGACTTGCTCCAGATGATGACAACTATAATAATGTAGCAGACCGCGATTATGATGGCAGGGATGAAGAAGAGGATCACGGCAATAGTTGTGATATATAGCTGAAACAAAGAAATTTAAAGAGAACGCTGTGTACATAGAAGGTACATAGAATCAGGGCCTGTGTCACGGGGATCTCAGGTATAGTTGCAAACTTCTGAAAGACTGCTGTGAAATATTCTTTTCAAACATGGACAAAATTTCGGTCGCTAGCAAGAAAATTCTGACACCTTCTCGTGGAAACAGTATTATTTCTAATGGTGGGCTATATGTAAAGGTTATAATATAAACAATTGCAAAATTGTGTGAATATAAAACTTTGCCTCAGGGCGAACTGTATTTATAAAAATGAAATAAAATAATAAATAAAGTGTAGAACATTTATAAAACTCGCATTTTATCTTTTAAATGAAGCAGCATGTATTGCATACACAACAAATTTATTCAGCTTTAAACGCATTGCAGGATAGATAACACCACTAGCCTGATTAATTGTAAATCAGTGTCAAGGCCAGTGAATACCTAATGTCATACACGTACAAACTTAATGCAACGTACCAACCAATGTGACAGAATATAATTAAATTTATCAGTTTTAAAACGTTTTCAAGGTACAAATTTCACTGAAAATAATTGAGATTAACTTTTGTTTCTGAAGAGCGACATTTGAAAACAACGGAAACTATCCTTGCAGCTGCTGAGCTCCTTTATTAAACCTGATGATTATTTTTTCTTTCGATTCATGGCTGTGCGTGTTTCTGTTGGCTCTGGTCGTAGGCTTCTGCGATAGCAACAAATTGGAGGTAAAATATCACATTTTCTGACTTGTAGTTTTGGAGTTTGTGTCATCGCCGTCAAGAAATAAAAATGATTTTAATTCAGAAAAGTTTTACAATCCCACAAGACAGACAGCAATTTTGAGCTGGGCGTCTGAAATTTACTGAACACACATTGACTCCCAGGGTTTCTTTGTCTTCGCGCTGAGAGCGTCATACGCACGTTATATCCTGTTGTATGGAACACCACTCGTGTTTGTTCGTCTTTCTATTTTTGTTGTTATCTGTTTCTGTTATCGCCGTTGGCATGAAATGCTGGAACAAGCTGAAGCTTTGAACTTGAATTTTAAACTCGCATTTGCATTATGTACACGAACTTGTAGGATCTAGTACAGGATTTTGTTTATTATCTCTCTCCTATCAGATTTGTATTCTTATCTTCTTACCTTCTTTTTCGTTTTTTTGTTTTTTGTTTTTTGTTTGTTTGTTTTGTTTGTTTGTTTGTTTGTTTTTTTGTTGCTTTTTTGTGTTTTTTGTTTTTTGTGGTTTATTTTTTATTGTTTTATTGATTTTTTGTTTGTTCTGTTGGTTGGTTGGTTGGTTGGTTGGTTGGTTTCTTTCTTTCTTTCTTTCTTTTTTTCTTTCTCTCTTTCTTTCTTTCTTTCTTTCTTTCTTTCTTTCTTTCTTTCTTTCTTTCTTTCTTTCTTTCTTTCTTTGTCACGATCGTTTCCTTTCTTGTGCCTTTGATAACTGCAATCAGAGCTCGATTGGTACAAAATGGAGGTGGTTGGCGTACTTAAGTAGAGCGCAAAGTACAACAGTTCAATTCTTGACCGTCTTTGCGATTCACGAGGTTCAGCAGCGCAAACATCATACATTTCCGCACGTGAGAGTCATCCGGTATCCAGGATGTCGGCGCTAACTAAGGATAGCCTATGGTTTATAAACTAATTAGAAGACCATCGATTTTGACTTCAGTGACACTCTGCCAGGCCATGTGACGACTTTTGTAAACAGAAAATTTCGTCTTCTTCTGCGCTACCTACTACTGCATGTGGTGACTGTACTCCTTCTCTAACTTCTCTTCTGTGTCTATGCTTGCAAGTCTGTCTGTAAGTCTGTCTGTAAGTCTGTCCTTACTTTATTGTCTTTGTGGTTAGGCATCAAGACTGGGAAAGAAAGAGAATGAAAAAGATTTTTTTTAACTCAATGCATCATTTCTATCCTTATTATGCACATTTTTTTCTTTACTTTCTCTCTCTCTCTCTCTCTTGCGCGCAAGTGCATGTGTGTGTAGCAATCACGAAATTGCAAAGGAAACAAATATGATATTTTCTCTCCGGGATTTAATCATGCAAAATTACAAAAAACGGTCTGGTTTGCTGAGTAAACATGGGTATAGGAGCTAACTTGCGACAAAGCGTTACATTGTTAGTGCGAGAACAATATGCCACAAATAGCAGAAGCCAAACACGTCTGCAGTGACCTGACTCTAGAGGTTTTCCACCTTGGCGAACTCCTAATGTCTCTGGAGAACATAAAAATGATCGACAATTGCAAGAAAAAGAAACTATTCCGTTGGCAAAAACTGTCGAAATTCTCCCAGTAAAACAAAAGTTGTGGCAAATGTCTTCCTGTTGCTTTTCGTGATTAGATTCTGATTAAGAAAAAAATGTTTGTGAAAAACAGTTAAATCAAAGGTTTCATTATTTACAGTGTAATGTCTTTAAATAAAACTATCCTTATTTAAAAAGCCGTAACAACAGCCCTAGTGCTACCTACCAGATGTATGTTGTTCCGAAACTGGACTCCAAGCTGAAAGGTTGGATTGGTCGTCGTTGGCATGAAATGTTGGAGCAAAGCACGTGACTTCAAAGGGGAGGGGGGAAAAGTAATCCCATGCCTGTCATCTTGTAATTTTTTAGTAATAACCAATTGTTTCCAAATACGTTTAAGTAAAGTGAAATTATGAAAAATAAGGAGACATTTGAAACACTTGGAGGGGTAGAGCAGAACAACTCATTCTCACAAAATATGTATCGAAAGCCGTTTCTGTCAGTATGACTCAGGTTTCATCTCAGGTTTCTAAGAGATCACTACTTGCAGGCACACTATATGGGCTTTCATTCTTTAAAAGGAAGGTCAGATCAACTATTATTTTACTCGCATCCTTGCTGCTTATAAACAAATATGTCAGCTTAAAAGGCGAACTGCGTTTTTTTCTCTTACACTTTTGTACTAAGCCCAGTAGTAACGACAAGGCAGTTACATATTCTGAAATAAAGTTTTCAAAAAGTTATCTACGTTTACCTGATGTTTAATCATAATAGCTGTATCAGGTCATACACTAACGATGGGTAGAAGCGTTTAGCATGCTTCAGTTGTGTGCCGCTTTGATTTTAAAATGTGAACAGTTAACACTGTAACAACGTTAACAGTTAAAACTTTAACATGGAGCTCATCAAAAAATTAATCGGAATCTGAAAAATCCGATAAAAAGCCTCATCGCCGGAGGGTTTAAAGCTGAGGTAGAAAGTCGTGGCTTTACAGTAATCTGCATCTGCGGTGATAACCTACCTTCTACATCAAAGGTCTCCGAAGTGACAGACCTTGGCAAGAAAGAATTATTTCTCAAACTAATGTTTTTAAATGCATTGTAAGCCGTGGACCGGGTGATTGTAATCAGCCCCTTATCTACTTTAGTCCATCCAAGCACCTGAGATCTGACTAACACGTGTACGGTGTATCACTTTTGACTCTCCCTAACAAGATTTCCTTCTGCTTTGTATGTCCTACGCATTTCGCTGTCACTGAAAGAGATTCTTGAGACAGATGCAGTGATTGCTCTCTGTCCGCAGAAGTCATACAAATGGCTTGCCCACAAGACGAAGTCTTAGTATCGTGCCATGTGTCAGATGAGGCTTACAGGGAATCTATTCTTCACCTTCAGAGTTGATATCACAGTCTGGGTGAGCTTAACAAGGCTCCAGCAAACCTGGGAGTTTCTGACACTCGGTGAGTGCGTCTCACGCTTAAGCTTGTTTACTCTTCGAAGATGCAGGACAAAATCAGAAAGACTTTACGAAACATCCTTGATCAGACGCATCCCTATGCATAGATGTACAGGTGTGAGAAATATGTCTCCAGCTGCAGTCCATTTCTTTATGTTCGTTGATAGCCTATGTTGTTTTGTGTAATGTTCTAATGTTACTGTCGGTAGAAAGGAGTAAGAAAGATGCTTTGTATTCGTATTGTAGTGTGTTTGTAAAGATTCAATGAATGTATAGTTTGATTTAGCATTGGGTGGTTATTTGGTTTGCGATGGTTGGTTGGTGAGCATGTTATTTGCTTGGTGCCTTGGTATTGTTGTTTGGGTTTTTGTGGGGGTAGGGGACTGGGAGGAACAATACAAATACAAATATCTATACAAAACATATTTATTTATCTGCCATTTTACTATTATATCAGACATTATCTGATACCTCAAGTATGACATTAAATACAAACATACATTAAAAATAATAGAAAGACCTGACGCTCCGCTAAACTTCACTCAAAGACGTGTCCTAGTCATGATTTGGTTGCGTATATAGATTGCTGCCGGAATAAAAGACTGCAGATATCGTGCGGTTCTGACTCGGGGAACTCTAAACCTACCGAGCTCTAACTCCAACATTTCTTTACGTATATATTCATAATTCCATCACCTGTAGCTGACACAAGCTTAATCCCATTAAACCATAAATCCTTTAAGAGTATGAAAAATTGTAAACACAATAATTTTACAAAAATTTTAAAATAAAAATAATCCCAAGAAATCCAGCTGCTTTCACATTTGTAGTTTGTCTCGTGGTTAAGTTGCCTTACCTTCCAGATCCAAGGCTGTGGGAAATCCACCCAGCACTGGATGCGGCCATTAATGACACGGGCCTCGTTGATGATAAGCATTGGGATGGAGAAGAGCAGGGCAAACAGCCAGGCCAAACCCACCAGCAGACGGAAGCGGAGACCTGTCACATTTAGGACATGTCCCGATGTTTACTTTGCAAAAGCGCAAGAAATAATGGCAGAAGATGTTGTCCTTTCCATCACATTGGAAATCCAGTTAATTGTATTGCTCTCACAGATAACAGGAAATGCTAACATGTGATGATGCGTAAACCACAGGTTCAGTTTTAATAAAAGGAGGTATAAGACTTAAAAAAGGGTTTTACCAGGCACGAAGTGCTTATATGAACTCTGCAAAAAGAATCAATAGTGGGTGGAATGATGTCGCAAGAAAAGATGGTACTGGATGAAGAAAAGAAAAAAAGAGTATGGAAAAGAAATAAGGGTTAACGTTAACCTGAAATAGAGAGAGAAAAACGGATAGACAGGAAGATTATATAAAAGCATTAAACGACGAAAGGCAAAAGAACAGATGATAGTTATGGCAAACAAAAGAGCATCTCTGATTACTTTCATAACAATTTTACGAAATGCCATCTCCAGTTTCCCTTCTTGCCAGTGATTAAGGTCCTTAGTTCCCACGAGGGAAACGTGACACCTACTGAATCATTCCACCGCAGACACAGGGCAAATCCTCAGCCTTATAACTTAATTACATCGTTATCTCTTTTAATCAAGATAGATACAAAGCTCTACTAACAGGCACCAGAAATAGATAGATATCAGTTTTGTTGATTGTATTAGTTCCGAAACCTCCCTAAGCTAGTCAACACCTCGGGAAATCACGCTCAGACGCATTGTTATCTTGATCGAGTTTGGGAACTGTTTCGACTTATATCCTACATCGTGTTTACCTTTAAATTGACTAAGCAGTGCACTAACTATGTAAGACTTCAAGGGCATTAAATGTTGAAAGATTGTTCGCTCTCTGGCTTCTTGATTCCTCTGGCTCTCCAGCGGAAAGTGAGAAGAAGAGTAAGGCATTTCAGAAGAAATTGGGAGCCAGAGAGAGAAAATTTATTTCGTTGATCCAATTTCAGGATCCGGTGTGCTGGGCATATACCTCGGTGCACGGGGAGTAACGCCTGATGAGAGTTGCAGCCCCTGGGGGGTAATAGTAGTATTTGCTTCGTCTGGTCACGCTGTCCATGGTTGGACAGACTGTCTTTAGGCGGTAAATACAGCTGAGAGAGAAAGGAAGCGGGAGCATCAGCGCGATGAATTCACAAAAACACGTTTCCAGCGCCATACCCTCTTTCCCATCCTTGCGGTAATGGTCCTCCAAATCAAGACAGCTTGAAACAAGCGGCCAAATTGAGATGATGAAAGAATGCTAGAGGTGACGGACCGAAGTGCGAAAATTTACACGTTAATGTTGAGAAAAGTCAGCGAACTCTGACTAAATTATTTATATGTAGTTACGCCACGTGCATTTCCTTTCCGCAAAGTTGCCTCTCTAGAGGGAAATATTCCGGTTATTGGGATTAAAAAAATAACATTCAGAAGGAGCGGTCCTAATAGGAATATTTTCACTTTTTTCACTTTTCCTCTTTTTTTCTTCTTCTGTTCTTTTTTTGCTCCTTATAATTGTCATTTTTCTCTCCTTTGTTCATATAATCATGATAAACATAGCTTCGTGATTCGTTTTTACTCTTATTATGGAGTTGACTTTCATAATACATTCACTTAGCTCTGTGGTTATCTCTCCAATTACCTTCCTATGCGTGTTAGAAGAATGTTGAAAAAGAAAATACGTTTTGAATAGAGACTGAGATTAATTTGTCACGTTTATCCTATTTTCTGTGAAGATCTTTTCTTGAAATGCATTTTAAAGCGAATGGCTTGCCGTTCTACAAAAACACTCAGAGATAAGGTGAAATGTCATTGCCAATCACGCAATGTTCAATACAAGTTGTCCCCTTAGGGAAGGAAAGGCGTTTGAAAATATTTACATGCGATTCTGGTCTACAGCCACACAGCCAATTAGTCTTTGATTTGATTTTGAAGTCTCGCAGTCAGTTCAGCCCTAGAGACTTTGTTTTCGTTGATGAAGATGTCTTGATTGAAGAAAGGCATGCATAGTAAAAGCATCAGAAAACAGCCGTCCTTCGGCTGCTACCAGGATAGAGGTGAGAGGATATCGAATAATTATGCGAAATACAGAATTGCTTGTTCCTTCTTGTAAGTCGTGAATTAACACTCTCAAGAACATCACCAAACTGCAATATACTAAGAGCATTTTATTCAAGGGATATCGGTTGTTGCCTGTTAGTGAATGTGTGTGCTATGTGTTATGTGTGTCTAGGTGTATGTTTGTGTACGTGCATATGTACATTGACATGTGTGTGTGTGTGTGTTTGTGTGTGTGTGTGTGTGTGTGTGTGTGTGTGTGTGTGTGTGTGTAAGCGCTCGCTCATACATCTACACAGCAAGGGACCCAGTGGGTACTCAATCACCTGACTTCTTCTGACCCTGTTATACGCCTCCTGAAGAGGCAAGGGATATAAAGCACGGGCAAATATTTTCCCAAGTCCTTACTCGAAAGCTAATTATCTTCGTATCAGACCTGTTACTTCGAATAAATAACGTCCCTTCTCCTCGATCAAATCAGGACCGAGCTTCTTACTGCGGACGCACCCGCGTGAATGAAAACAACCCTCCTACACCCAAATGGACCTCCAGCCGTTTCTCTTCAGTCAAGAACTAAACGGGCATCGTATTGGTTAAACATGATGCAAACGTCAGACTTGAGCACTTTTAGACCTGACTGTTAAACACCACAATGCAATCGCAGTACAGACCACATTCGAGAGACTTGTGCGGAGGCAATGGAAAAGAGAAGGCCAGGGCAATTTGTCCATGAGAAGGAAATTAACGGGGAAACGACCATGATAGTCGTGTCTGCCTCCTGTATTCGGTCTTCATCTTGTATGCATAAGCACATAAGTATGTTCACACACACACACACACACACACACACACACACACACACACACACACACACACACACACACACACACACACTTGCTTCCTCTGAATCACTAATCACAAACCCTTTTTGAAATCAGCTCTGCAACCCGTAGACAACAGAGTAGCTGGTCCTTTTTCCTTTGTGCGTAATCAGCCTTAGTTCATTTGTCCAGAAGCAGGCCGAGACAAAAGTGTCAATGCTGATGATACAGGTTTTGGCTTTTCTTTAATTCTACTAAATGTGTCATTGAATGCTTGCTTGTTTGATTGAATGTAGCCTGTTTGTCTGTCCTGTTTTCTTTCTTTATTTCCTTCGTTTCGTTTCTTTTTTTTTCTTTGTGCACTCGACACCGGATATCCTATTCCTTTAGACAGAGTTCAATTCTACTCCTGATCGCGAAGACCAGATAAATGAGACATTTGAGATTACGAAGGCCGCCTTCAGCTTGAAAAATTAACCGAGAATTTCAGAGTTGTGCGTCAAGGATCCTTGCAGCCTGTCTGTAATTATTCCCATTGTCAAGATGGAAAGACCCAGTGTGTCTCTCTTTTTGTCTGTATATTTACATGGATGCATGCATGCATGTGTGTGTATATCTCTGTGTGTGTGTGTGTGTGTCTGTGTGTGTGTGTGTGTGTGTGTGTGTGTGTGTGTGTGTGTGTGTGTGTGTGTGTGTGTGTGTGTGTGTGTGTGTGTGTGTGTGTGTGTGTTGGGGGATAAGGGTTTGTCGCTTCTGGGTCCTTTCTGGTCTCTCTTTTGTCCCGGAAGCAGGTCTTTATACCTTATGTTAATAAACCTTCATCTAGTTTATGAAATATCTCTTACATAATCAGGAGTACTATTTAGTCCGCTCCTCAGTTCTTCATTCATGTACAGTTTATATTTTGTTTCGTTCATGGTATTATGGTGTCATCTGCTTGCTGATGCTTATATTTCTTGAATCGGTTGACTGTCGGGTAAATGCACTTTACAAATACGGCTATTGTTTTTGCTGTTGTTGTTGTTGTTGTTATTATTATTATTATTATTATTATTAAGGTAATAGTCAAATAACCTAGCAGCCGTATGACAAGGTGTAAATAGACCATCTTTTATATGACACGCTCTGGGGAAAACGTAAGCCGTCCTCTTCTTCTAATGGGTTAGAAGGGAAATCACGTGTGACTGGGAAGCTGCTTGAGTTAGCTTCGAACCAGAAAGGAAAGCCTACCTATTAAACACAATATCACGAACCTGCCCATTTGTCTATTATCACGAAATTGTCCGAATGGCCCAATAATATCGTGATCCTGTCCATTACAAATCATATCAAAAACCTGACAAATATGTATGTCATAAATGTACCGATAACGCCAATATCAGTTATAACAAGGAAGCTATTGAAAGCCATGTTAATGCAACCAACAATAAAAAAACTACCTACTGACGTTACAGATTTTTTATATATCCCCTCTTCTGAATTATTTCAGGATAGCAATGACTTGCTGAAAACATTGGTTGTGTGTGTTGAGTATTCTATTATTTATATACGTTTGTATGCATGTGTATTCTAAATACACGACCGTCGGTCCCTTATCATGTTTATTAAAACAAGATGTTTCTTCATTCTGAATTGAAGGAAGCCATAATTTTTTCAGCTTAACCTGTACCCTTTCTTCTGGCAATTCATCAATACTGTGACGCGTAAAATCAACCGCTCAAGTCTTTGGGAGGAAAATCGAGAGAAATCGATAGCTGGGACTGCTGCTCAATGGCGACACTATAATAATGTCTTTGCACACATTACCCAACACCCAGCCGACATAAAGACTAGGCCAGGCTTGAGGTTGTGACAGTAATGGGACACTGTACCCTCACGACGGTAGAATTTATGGTAATTAATCACCACCGTAAAATCTACACGCGCAAAGAAACATCTATTTGCAGTAGGAAATGTTGTGGCACGGAGCTGAGCTGAGAAAACAACCATTCGCATTCCTGGGCCGTGAGGAGACGGTCAAGATAGATGAGCTACCTAGCGTCCGAATGTTTTCCACGAAGCAGGAGGAGAAAAGAGAAAATTAGTGTCAACTTTCGGTTTAAAAGTGAATCTCTATAGATATTTACACAGTTGTGTGTGTAAACACATGGAAAAAGGAACACATATCTCTCTACATACAAATATGTATGTGTATATGTGTACATGTGTGCTTGTATGTGTAAACATGCGGATTTGTATGTCTGTACATGCATGTAAGTGTGTGTGTGTGTGTGTGTGTGTTTGGGTATCTGTATATGTATATTAGTGTGCATTTGTGAATATATATGAGTCTGCATTGGATATCTCTGTGTGTGTGTGTGTGTGTGTGTGTGTGTGTGTTCGCGCTTATCGGAAAAATAACGTCACAGACATACTGAAGACAAACAGAAAAGTAAAGAAGGTTTATATTCCGCATTATCTGTTTCGAAAAGTGATTTTTTTCACAGTTGAAATATTTTTCGAGGAAGACCGATAAATGAGGAAGGATCATTGATGGATGAATGATTGTACGTAGGAAACGAGCTTTAACGGTCCAAACAAAAGCTCATGACAGACATTTACATGTGCAGGGAAATTCACTTCTAATTAATGCAATTTAGAGGAATCACACGTCACAGGCAAGCAGCTACGGGTGTTGATGTACCTACAGAGCACGGACCTTCATTACTGGATAAGCGACTCAGGTTTATGTCCGGTGTAAGTCTCGGCTTTCCTTTAGACAGGTCTCGTGTTTCCGGTTGTTTGTTTGCATACCTTAAATAAATTTTTAAAGTAGATGTTTTGTTTTCGTAACAGAAAAATCTATACAATTGTTTCCCCAAAATCAAAAACAATTTATTTTTAATTATTAGTGGTAAAATAAGTCAATAGTATCTGTTGTGACGACGTTTTTATATTATAAAATTGTCGAAAAATCTAAAGGCATACATTTTTTTTGCAGAAAATACTGTTTATTTTGCAATCAATCTTCTTTAACAAGGTTCTGATGACAGAAAATCTTAAGTAGTCACTTCTAAAAATTTTTCTACGTTAGGAAGATTCGCCATTTTGACAGAAAACGGAAGCGAAATTCCTTCGTTTTTAGGGTTTGTTACGATTGGTCACTCCTATGATAGAGCAAAGAGGCAACGAATGAGAGACACATCCATTGAATGAATGTCCGTGCTACAGAGACCAAACAGGGTGCCTACCTGACCCCGAAAAGCCAAGAGGACGAGCGATGGCGTGCAGGCGGTCAAGGCTGAGCGCCACCAGGGCATAGGTGGAAGCGTAGGTCACAACCCCCTGGCTGTAGCGCACGATCTTGCAGCCGACGTTGCCCGCATGCCAGTCGATGGTGCTCTTCCATATGATGTCCGTCAGCACGTTCACCAGGCCGGCCGACAGGTCTGCACACGGACCACGAGTCACGGTTAACCACACTGCTTGTTTTCATACAAAGAAAGAAAGAAAGAAAGAAAGAAGCAATAATGTAAGAAAGATAAAGGAAAAATCAAAAGAAAGAAAAGAAGGAAAGCTACAAAACAAGAAAGAAAGTAAAAGAAAAAAACATAGGTATAAAAAGAAAAACTAGAAAAGAAAGAAAGAAAGAAAGAAAGAAAGAAAGAAAGAAAGAAAGAAAGAAAGAGAATTAAAGAAGCAAAAATGTAAGAAAGATAAAGGAAAAATCAAAAGAAAGAAAGAAAAGAAGAAAAGCTACAAAAGAAGAAAGTAAAAGAAAAGAACACATAGGTAAGAAAGAAAGAAAGAAAGAAAGAAAGAAAGAAAGAAAGAAAGAAAGAAAGAAAGAAAGAAAGAAAGAAAGAAAGAAATTTATACCTCACATACATTCTGGAGACAATAAAGATTCCAAGGAGAATAAAGACTTCTACAGCACGCATATGACACTAAAAAAATTCTACAAAATTCGACATTTCTCACTTCGGCGATGGTGAATTATTTCCTACAGCACATGTCTGATATTTAAAATGTGCAGGGACTGGAAATACATGTCTCTTAATGGTAGTTGAAGAAATTACGGGATCTCTGAAAAGTATTTTATATATAAAAAAATGTGTTTCTTTTAGAAAAGTTTATTATTTTTCCTGTCCACGCAACAAAAAGGTCCAATAATGGAAGGCAAGAGGGTTATCGTCCCGCTGTCCATTAGAGTCTTACAGTTGACCGGTTAGTTTTGAACAGCACCCACAACCGAGCACCGCATGCGTACCGTACCAAACACAGCAACACATTAGACCTGATATACCAAAGACTTTTAATGGGTTACAAACTTTCTGGTACATTTACTTCATCAAGCTCAAAGCTGATATCATGTTATAAGAACATGTGTCATTCGCTTCTCACGAGAGCGCTGGGATTTTTTCTTTCTTTTCTTCGTTATTTATTTCAAAAAATATTTTACGATTGGAGCTCAATTCCAAACGGCATGTCCTTGACGTTCACGAAGCAAATGAGAATGTTTCGAACAGCTGTTAATGAAATGTGAGCACTTAATGAAACGTTTCCATATCAGTTATCCTGAAATCGACATCTTGCAACGAGTTTAGCCTAGAGATTTTTACAACTATTTAAAAGATGTACCTCGCCTATTGATTAGCACTATGACAAGATCGAACGCTGATAACATAATGTTATAATCATTTACATGAAAGATTTTAGCTATCAGGGCACAGAGATGCCAGTGACAGGGAACTAAATATTTAATGCGTCAATCATGATGGTCCTGAAAATAGGAAGATGGGACTTGTCACCGCCTCCTTACATACCTTTCATCACCTGCTGAATGACTGGATGCCTAATTCTTCCAGCGAAGCCTCAACCTTTTTATTTCTTTATTCCTTTTTCTTTCTCTCATTCGCGCACGCACACACACACACACACACACACACACACACACACACACACACACACACACACACACACAAACGCCTGATGTCCACGAAGCATGGCTGGAAGTCGCGATATTTTCCAGTCACTGCACATTTTTAATATCAACTTCTCTCTAACTTTACAAAGATCTATTCAGATATGAATCTCAGAAAATGTATCAGATTCATTCCTGGCTGAAATCCACAAGACTATTCAAGACGTAAACTGCCGAGCAAATATCACAAAGAAAGACACCGTTAAAAAAAATCATGTCAGCCGTCACGTGGTCTGCGCTCTGGCTCCCAGTCATGCTTCTGTCTCCCTGTGGAAGACACAAACAAGAAGCGCACTGGAGCCAGGGTCTTCAAAAACGTGGCACCTAAACTGTGGAATGCTCTGCCATCGTCATTGTCCACCATCACCTCACCAACCACGTTTCGAAAAAGACTGAAGACCCATCTGTTTATTTAAGACGGACTTAAACTTAAACAACCAAGCAACACTTGTGTCTTTATTTTTTACTTTCCTGGTGTTTATCTATTTATTTACTTAATTTTTTTCTTATTTTTTATTTATTTTGTTTTTGCTGCGCAATGAGCATTCTTCCGAATGGATACCTGCGCATTACAAATGGACATCATCATCATCATCATCATCATCATCATCATCATCATCATCATCATCATCATCATCATCATCATCATCATCATCATCATCATCATCATCATCAAAGCATGAAGACGCAAGGCTAATGTTTGGACGCACTAACTGATTTTTGGTTTTAGAGTCTTTGATCACTACATCTGCACATCCCCTTGAAATGATGTCCTAACAGGGACACTTAAGGGTCAAAATCTTTGAGTATATGTGTGAACGTGTGAATGTATTTCAGTCTGTACTATACGCGTCTTTATTAGGAAATCTTTGAACAGTCTAGACCACATTCGGGATTGTATAAGGATGTTTAGATGTTTAGAAATGAAACAGTTGATTTAGAGTGAATATTAACCTAATAATCTCGTAATACAAATGTAGCAATGCCATTCGTGCCTCGGCTTAGGATGTTAGCCTTTTAGGCAAACGATTTTTTGATATGATCACCAGTATCTCTTGCGCGCGCACACACAGAGCACCGGAAAAACCTAACGATCTGGACTCAGAATTGCCCACAGCACTCTAGCTCGTGATGAGGCGGCTGCTCAGAGAAGGCTGGTACCTCAGATAAATAAAGCATTAACGATCGCACGAGTTCGCTTTGATCATGCAGGACTAGCTGCATCTTTCCAACCAAAATGGTAGACTTCAAACATGTAAAAGGTAAAGGTCCTCCTGTAACCTGTTCAGGTCGCTGTGAAGCAAGCTGTTGAGACCTCACTTTCGAACACGACCTCAAAATTGCCTTTAAAAAAACTCTTTCACTAACTTAATTAGCTGTTGTTGTGTTATAAATTAGAAATGTACTTTCAACACTTCAGCTTTGAATAAGCGTAAAAGCTTTTGGTTAGCTTTCTTCTTGTGATCAGGACTAACAGCTCGCCATGGCCTTTTTGCTTCAGTCAGCGTGAGTCCATCCTTATGACACAGACCATCGATTATTATATCAGATTAAGATCGCTTCCAGCGGCCGTGCTGGCAATGCAGGTTAGGCACAGATTAGTCAGTACTGGGAGAAACGGAAAGTCTGTCAATAGTCTTAGGTTGCATGAAACCAATTCAATCATGGAACTAAAGGAGCATCACCGCGGCACGGCATAAAAATGATATATTTCGTACGAACAAATTTCTGAAGCACTGTAAGGGGAAAATATTTAAATACACAGAGTATGTTATGTGAAAGAAAACAGCAAAGAATGGAAGTGTTTGGATTCTGCGCGATTCCTGATACATGTTTTTTAAAGGAAAGTAGTGTGATTTAGTACACACGCACATATATATATATATATCCTGTCTGCATTAAAAGTTACAGAGACACGCATTAGGTAACGCTTGATGAGGACACCAAGAGAGACTTCTAAGTGAACAACTTGACGCAAAAGAGTTTTATACAGGGCAGGTAACAAATTAATCTATTTCTACTTTTACCGTCAACGTGCTAAATAAATCTTTAAGTAATGCATCGAAAACTCTAAGTGTGAAGAGCACAAGGCAACATTTCAATCATCGTCATCGTCGTTAACTTCTTCCACCACTTCTTCTTTTTCTTCTTCTATTTTTTTTATCACCTTCATCGTCATCATCATCATCGTCGTCGACGTCGTCGCCGCCGCCGCCGCCGCCGTACTAAAACTCCTTGCATCATTTGGGCTTGTGGGGAGTGACTTGTAGTGCGTGCAGAGAAATCTGGCAGCTTGCAGTGAACGGACTGTTATAGTAGTAGGAAGCTTCCGTTCACTGCTCTGTTCTGTGAAAATCGGCTTTGGTAGGCGCGAGGAGAAAGTGAGCCATAGGCGTAATGTTTATCGTGATTGTCTTCGTAGCCAGAGTGGATCAAAAGTGATATATAACTGGTTGAAAGTGTATTTACAGTGGCACGACTTCAGTCACTAGACTTCCCATTGTCCTCCCCCTCCCTATCCGACACACACACACACACACACACACACACACACACACACACACACACACACACACACACACACACAAACCCGCCACCTCGTCCTCCCCACAACCTCTATGTGTGTAAATCCAGAAGGACGTACACTCAAGATGCAATACGTTTACCAAAAAAGGAAACACGTTTATCAAGCGAGAAAACTCGTTTATCTAACAAGAAGCATGTTTCCAAGTTGAAATTTCGGCACTTTTCTCCATTTGGAAAGTTCTCTGATTCAGGGACCGAAACCCAAGCAAGCATAACCCTCGCAGTTGCATCGTTCCTGATATGTTCTAAGCAGGTGATGGCTGCACCAAAAAATAGTGAGTGAGCATACAAGACACAGATAGCATGCACCCGTGTTTGAATCACAACTGCATGTTGTAGGCAGAAGTGTTTCTTTATATCCCTTTCAATACAGACTCACTCTCTGTCATGTTCCCTTTGGCTCTCTGGCCACCACAGATTTTCAGTTTGTATATTTGTCTACTTTTTAAATCGCCGTTTTCGCTTTCCACATTTAGCAGGGACTTTCACTTCGAGGGCATGTTTAATACGAAGTAGAAGTAGCAGAAGCTACTGGCTGCTCTAGCAGACTCCCTAATAAATAAATAAATAAATAGTGAGGTAGACCTTTGGTAAAGTTTTGTATAACTGATGAGCTTGTTCATGCGAGCATGTGGCTCCAGACATCCTTTAGTGTCAGGATTCTGCTGGGACACATAGTTCAAACGACCCCCAGACAAACATACAACAATAGCACTGCTTCATTTGCGTGAAATGCCAGTCTGCGATGAAGAATGTGGCGCCATCTGCTGACACCTGGGATTTCCAAGAGCCGGAACTGACGTGTTTGTTGGTTTGCACCAGGTCCGCTCTGCCGTGTCATTTGCGAGCTGGGTAGGAGATATTCTTTCCTTGTCTCAGATTAGAAGAGCGACCTGGCGGATTATTATTATTAACAACAATAATTTTGTCTGTTTTTGTCTTTTTTGTGTTTGTAACGCGCGAAGAGCCTGGCTTTGGCTGGGATACAGCTCTATAAAAGCTCACACTATTATTATTTTGTTGTTGTTGTTATTATTATTATTAGCGAGAGTTCCATAGTTGGATTTCTTTGTCCGTTCACATAGACAAACCGACAAATTGACCATTTGAACTGGCAGCGCTGTATAATAATTTTTGTCGCCACTGGCTGTTATTGTTGCGAGGGAAAGGTATAAATTTGCCGTTACATTTTGCCGCATATTAGAGCGAGTAGGCGTTACCTCCCCTTGTGCACTCACCTAGACATTAGCGGGCTTCGTCCATAAAAAAAAAGAAGTCCGTGGAATTGATGCAGTGAACATTTCAGCACACTTGACAAACAGCATTTTTCTCTTGTCCAGAAACTATTGTCAGCGTCACGGCCCGATGAGCGTGGTCACGTGACATTGGGCACTGGCAAATAACAGGGTCAGGGCCAGTAATTGGCTGTCATTTGCACCGTCATATTTCGCTTATCGCTTCTGCCTTTCGTCTCACAAGTGTCTGTTCTGTTCAATCGCTGCTTCACTGTGTCAGCCTCTCTTTGGCAAAATTTTGAACATAATTTTATTAAAGATACAATGAATAGTTCTTAACAGAGGAGAAAGTACTGCAGTAAAAAACAAAAACGAATCTTCAGATGTTAAGTATTTTTTTCATTTTGCTATTGCCTTAAAAACTACCTCCTGGGATTTGAGTCAGAATGTATTAAAATGTTCTGAAGACTCATAACCAGATTGAAATTCACAGAAGAAGTCCAAATCCCGTGAACTTCCGCATAAAGATATTACCCGGATATTAATATTACACATTACATTACGAACTAGACCTAATCACAGTCTTCGTTGACGTTTTGCCAAAGCCAGGAACTTGTTGCCCTTAGAACGCAGGTGTAAAAGAGATACACAGTCCTCTGACCCTTCTCTTCAATCACACAGGATGCAGAGTCTCTCCTTATTTTTGTCCTTCTCCCCCCTCCTGCCTAATTTATGTGAAACATGAAAGCGCGGGTGGCTCCATAGACAGCAGTTTGTCATGTGACATTCTCGGCTGCGGCTTTAAATCACAAGAAGTCAGACTGCAATAATTGCAGTCACGGGGAAATTGCTTCATGCGAACGGTAGAGAAAAAAGTGATGTAAGCTAATGGAGTGGGCGCGGTTGCTAACACGCAGTGGGACAGGGTTTAAGACAAAAGCTGCTTTCGTGTGACCGGATGAGGTCAAGCTGATGATTACTTAAGACAAATAAAAAGGAAAGTTTGGGCGCAAGACAGAAGAAGGAAAACTAGGTTAAAAATATTATCAACTTTTGCTAAAATCTCTAGAGCCGTGTGTCTGTCTGTCTCTCTCTCTCTCTCTTCACCACCTTTCTTTCATGTCTGCCTGCTGATTTTAAACGATGATATTCATTCTTCTTATTTTTTTCTCTCTCAAGTGTGTCGCGACAATTATTAGTTACCTGTTGTATTCTTGTTGTATTCTGGTACTGGGAGTGTTGCCGACTAAGTTTAGTAGAACCGTGTCTCTAGCAGAAATGTCAGTATCCAAACAGTCATCAATTTAATTAAAAACTTTAAATGACCTATCAAGGTATGAGAGTAATGATAAGAAATATACCAGAAGGACGCTCAGTATAAACTATTCTTTCCATTGGATATCGAAGGGAGGAAAAAAAAAGAGAAAAAAGAAGAAATGTCAAAAACAAAGAGAAAAATGTGCTATTGGAGGATGAGATAGAGAAAGTTTAGATCAGCAAAAGAAAAAAATTCCTGCCTACGGCCAGGAAAGAAGAACGCTACGAAAACTTATAAATTGCTATTTTCTTTTCGAAGCAACTGATACAATTCTTTTTCCTTGCAGAATGTGCCGACCTCATACGCTGTTAACTGGAGCAATAAATCTGGACCTGCATGACTCTTCTTTAAAACTCATTGTTAACGCACCACTCTCCCACAGCGTGTGGCTGACGTCAAGCACACGGACACGATCCCGGCATCCACTAGCAAAACTGTCACATAACAGTGATGCGTTTGGTTTTAACTTTTCCAAACTGCTTTCAATCCGGCCGACAGAATAGCAGATCGTATCACCTCTAGCCCTTTTTTTCTGCATGCCCAGGTTTGCAAGAAAGGAGATTGGCTTTGGTGGATGCGGTGCTCAACCCACCCAGCCTAAGCAGTCGATAACTCTAAGGTCTCTGCCACAAAGTCCCCTGTGTCTTCCTCCCCATCTCTCCTTGTAGATAAGGCAAAACCATTGCTGCGCTCGAGCTCTGGAGCTTATCTTGGCCATTCCTAGGCATGACTGCATGACTACGTCAAAGGAGGGCTGGATTTATTTAGTCGTCGATACCTCTCGTTATTTTTTTTGTGTTGACTCTTCGCTAACTGCCAGAAATCCTGCTCTCTCATTCTCTCCGGACAGACACAATAGATCATCGTACATTCAGGACAGATATCACAGACCAAACAACATTGCAAGATTTAAACATGGACATAGTTCAACCCCTACCGGCGATTGCTAGGTTCATCATGAAGATGTTCATGCGGGACCGGCGATTGTTGGACAGTGCGATGGCCAGAATGACGAGAGAGTTTCCGACGACGATCATCGCGAAGAGAATGCAGAGAAAAGTCACCTGCTCGTTCTGAAAAATAAAAGCATTGATAATGATTAACTGAAGCCTCAAAACCTGAACGCAGGCGTGCATGTGTACGTCGTGTGCCTGTACGCGAAGGTGTGTATTTATGAGTGAGTGAGTGAGTGAGTGAGTGAGTGAGTGAGTGAGTGAGTGAACACTTATACACAAGGCCTGACCGAACTGCTACGTATGCGTGCACGTGTCGGGGGAGAAAGTGGGAAGGGCTGTGTCTCTGTGTAGTGGTCGTGGGAGCACAAATGTAATGAATAGTTATTTTGTTACAAACTTTATTTTAATCTTAAACATATGTTAATAGTTGACTTTTTATATAAATAATGATTTTGTAATTTTGTTTTAGTTGTATCGTGGTATATTTGTCTGATCTGAAAGCTCTGACAGGTGAATAAGTAATTTCTCCAGAGAGATAACATTTTACTGTATCGTACTGTTTCTGTGTGTGCGTGTGTATGTGTGTATATATATATATATATGTGTGTGTGTGTGTGTGTGTGTGTGTGTGTGTGTGTGTGTGTGAGAGAGAGAGAGTGAGATAGAGTGAGAGAGTGATAGCTTCAGTGCTAATTTTCCACAAAACTGCAGACATTTTCTTGTGTTCCTCTTTCTCTGACTCTTCGTCCGCCAGCGTCCCGGGTCCTGCCGAAGATTTCCGATTTAATGATCTCTAACAAAGCGAAATGAAAAACTGTACAGCCGCTGCACCCTTCCGCGCTTTCGAGGATTGAAACAGAATGAAGCAGACGATGAATTTCTCACTCAATTCTAATCACTCCATCCCTGTGTTTCTAACGGATTGCTTGGGCGACCGATTGCGTCCAAGTAAACTGAAAGTGAACGGATTCGTGGAAGTTCTAAGGAAGTCCAGATGGATTCGTGATCGATTTAAAATGCCACCCTAACAGCAACGAAGAACTTTTGTGGTATTAGGAG